>JAVIAB010000059.1:62111177-62341177 GCA_032433765.1 Megaustenia siamemsis | reverse complement strand
AATATGCTGAACAACCTCTTGCTCTGGAGGAACGATTCTCATTTACCAAACTTATATCTTTATCGCATATGGATCCGAAACATGGACAACCTACGTAGGACTAGCGACAATGTTACTTCTATTTATATTGTCTCCGCAAGAGAGTGAACATCAAATGGCAGTACAAAGTAACCACCTCAAAAAACATAAAGGGGGCTAAGCTCCCATCCATGATAGCAAGACTTAGGAGTCGACGATTAATGTGGTAGGATCATGTAAGAAGAATGCACACAAATCGTATTCTGTTAAAAGAAAGTGCCCCCGTCACGCCAAGTGGCCTATAGGGAATATGGTGTTAGTGACCATAAATTTTTCAGACCTTCAGCACATTATTTTTGGGGTAATGTGGTCGATATTACGCCAGAGCCGCTTTACTTTCCCAGAAAAAATCCGGTACCCATTTAAGGCTGAACCCGGAAGCCGTTGGTTGGGATCGAACCCTTCCTCTTGTCCTTTGTAGTCCAGTTCACTAACCACTGAACTGTCACGGTTTCCTACAAATCGTATTCACAAACAGTTATTATATGGATAACTTTGGGACGGAAAGGCAACAAAGAAAAAAAAACACTCTACTGAGATATTAGGATCTATGCGGAGCTTCTTTGAAAGAATTATCTACCAGTGAAGTGGATAGGAAATAAACAGGGGAAGATTGAATTTAATTGAATTAAAAAGTAAGAAAAATCACAGCGGCACTCAAGGAAGTAGAGCCGCGATAGTTCAGTGGTTAGTGAACTGGACTACAAAGGACAAGGGGTAGGGTTAAATCCCAACCGACGGCTTCCGGTTCACCCAGCCTTAGATGGGTACCGGATTTTTTTCTGGGAAAGTAAAGCAGCACGGGCGTAATACCGACCACAATACCCCAAAAATCATGTGCTGAAGGTCTGTAAAATATAGGGTCACTAACACCATATTTCCCTATACGCCACTTGGCGTGACGGGGGTACTTTACTTTTACTATTATTTGTCTCCAGCCTAAACCACTGGAAACCACTATTCGCGCTGTTTCGTCCTAAATGTTTGTCTGCAATGCAAGTATTTAGCCCTATCCTATACGGGAGATACTTGTCTTAACAGGAAAAAAATGCAGATATACTATGTATTTCCGAGCTGTGATCGGAGCCTTATTCTATAGTCATGAGAAAAACCTGCGCGAAAAGACATTGTTCACGATAGTTAATTTTTTAGTTAGCTGAGTGGCAGTATTCCCTAGCGTTAGGCTTTTCGTGGCAAGGCGCTGTGCCACTGAGTACGGGTTCGATCCTGCTTTGGTCTATATTTTTTCCGTTGTTGATTGTTTTTCATTTTTTCCGAGTGCTATAAACATACCTCTTCCTCTGAATTGATAGCGCAGTACGTCAGGGATGGACTAGTAGTTTCCCCAGCATAGCTTGGGATAGACGGACTCCAACTTCACCAGTAAGAGCCGGTGATGTCAAGAAGGCCATTACGACCCGTCAAATCAATGAGTCTAAGGACACCCTGTCGCATCAACACTTGGCAGTACGTCAACAACAACAACAACCTATTATTTTATAAAGTCACATTAAAATTAACACATTTGATTCAAAGGCTTCAATTTTCTGTTCTGTTTTCTTGTCTAACGGGTATGTTTCTGCACCGTTCAGGAATATCGAAAAAATATAACATTTTGCTATCTTTAGTTTTAGCGCTGGTGTTATTTGTTTTGATGTTAAGAATATTTTTCATGGAATTAAAATTAGTTTTTGTAAGTTTTACTGAACTCACATTTACATCGTGCAAAAATTACAATCACCTTCACCGTCTTCTTTGAGCAATTAAATGGAAATCACGCATCTGTAAATATTTACACATCAATACTACAATTTAAACAGATAAATGTATTTGTTGTAATGAGAGGAGGTTGGTTGAGTTCATGTTCGATGGCCGATGATTCGAGAAGATGCCAACTTGTAAAAATGGTAGGTAGAAAAAAGACCGTAAAAATGTTGGTATGTTAAGCATTTCTTTCATCTCCATTACATTTTAAAAAATACTTTTGAGAATGTCAATATAAGGAGACGTGTGTTGACAACATTCTAAATCGATAATTCTTATCAACAGGGAAATCAGATTACATCAATTCCAGCTGGAAGTCTGCTGGCGAATCTGTCAAGCATTTCCTTAGAAGGCGTCCCTATCGAGACCATAGATGACACCGCCTTTGACGAGTCCATCTACACATTACATGATCTATACTTCTTCTCGGCTCAATTCACACAAATTCCTCAAGCCGTGTTTCATTTGAAAGCTCTCACAAGTTTTGCAATCTACAACACAAACATTCTTGTGTGGAATGAGGAAGGCATGAACAAGTTTAGCTCTACGTTGGAAAAGCTTACCCTAGATTCTGTAGGCCTAACATCGTGGCCGACCTGGATGAAGTCAATGACTAATTTAGCAGAACTGACTATTTCTGGATGTACTCTCTTTACCATTCCGGACGATGCTCTAGATACGATGTCCAACAGCTTAACGAGTTTAGATCTTTCAAATAACAGTTTAACCAAACTACCACAGTCGATGTCAAAGTTGATGAACTTAAGCACGTAACACTAAATTTCAATAAAATAGTTGACTTGACCTGGCTACCACAGTCAAGCCACTTCACTACCTTGTATCTTGATAACAACAAAATAACAAATGCAGTAAAACTGAGCAATGCTTTAAGACCTTGTGCACAAACACTCAACACCTTAACCATTCAAAACAACTCACTGACATCCATCCCCGAGTTATCGTTCTTGACACTGATATCGTATCTAAACTTTCAGTACAACCACCTAACTGATGCTAATTCTGGATCTTTTCTGTCAATGTAACTGAATTATTTATTGAAAACAATTTTCTTACCTCAATTCCTACAACTGTTGTTAACTTAAATCATTTAACTTCGTTATATCTCGACTCAAACACCATACAATTTGTTCAAGGTGCTCACATACCGACTTGTGTAATAATGTTGGATTTAAGCTCTAACTCTATATCGCAGTTGACGCGAACTAGCTTCCCTTTCAATTCGAGCCTAACAGAACTGACTTTAAACAACAACCCGTTATCTACAATTTCTCCCGACGCCTTTAGCAATATCCCTCTCGTTACACAACTAAACCTCAGAATACTAAACTAACCCGTTTACCTCTAGCTATCGCTTCTCTGACAAAATTATTTGTCTTGGACGTTTCAAACAACAAAATTCTAGTGTGTACGTGTCAGGAACAGAGTTTACGGCCATGGGTTGTCTCTCTTGGTTTGTATAGAATTTCAGGAGATTGTGGAGTGACAAGTGTTTACTTTTTCTTTGAGGCGCTGAGTCCAGCTTGCCCTCAAATGCTGTAAGAACCATTTAAGTGAGCTTCATTTCATCGATTAAATTACATCAATTATGATTTGACTTGTTGAATTCATTTTGCTTAGTGCATTTTATTAATTAAAAAAGGGAGCTTATTACGCAGGTAACTCTAGATCCACTTTAACATACACACTTTTTGTTTAAGAAAATATAAAAGGATTCACGACCAATAATTGTGAATCATTCATGTCGTATATTGTAATGAACGTGCATCTGTTATGTTCTCTCTTATAACGTCATGTCTACAGAGGTACATATAATAATGTCATTGAACAACTTCTTACCAGTGCGAAAAATGATCTTTTCAGTTGTTGATTTTCTGCGCTGTCATTTACTGCTGCTTTAAGATTTCATTCTCTATTTACTGCAATATCTATTCTCATTAAATGTTGTCTTTAGTCACAACGTGTCCAGATTGTGTTTCATTACCATTATTATCATCATACCTTCTTTATCAAATACAGAAAAAGTAAGAAAATCGTTGGTACCCATTTTTAGTGGCTGAGTGAACCTTGAAGCTGTGTCTTTCAGGAAAGAAAATTCGCCACATTTTGAAATTGAACCCATACACTTAATAGCAGCTACGTCATCCACCGAGGCTGCTATAAAAATCATCAACGTGTCATTAAAAACAAAATTATGTTGCGTGGTTCATAGATTAGCACAAGAACGAAGTACTAAAGATCGTTACACTCACGTGAACATTTGCGGATGGCACAAACCTTTGTCAATTTAGACGATGATACAGACTTTCATTAATGGATGCTTAGGCAGAATAAAAGGATGGAAATGGCAGGACAAAATCACTAACATTGAATTATGGAAATGTACCAGTCAAACACCAGTGGATAAAGAGATACAGCGAAGACGATGGCGCTGAATAGGACACACACTACGGAAGCCAACTGAGAGTATTACAAACAGACCTCTTTCTGGAATCCCAAGGGATAAAGACAAAGAGGAAGACCAAGGAATTCTTGGAGAAGACAGATAGAAGAAGAGATGAAGATGATGGAGAAGACATGGAATGATCTTAAAAGAATGGCAAAAAAACAGAACGACTTGGAAAGTGTTTGTTGAAGACCTATGCTCCACAGGGAGTTGAAATTGTATTTTGAAGACATATGCTCCATAGGGAGCTGAAAGTGTATGTTAAAGAACTATGCTCCACAGGGAGCTGAAAGTGTATGTTGAAGACCTATGCTGCACAGGGAGCTGAAAATATTTGTTGAAGACCTATGTTCCACAGGGAGCTGAAAGTGTATGTTGAAGACCTTTGTTCCACAGGGAGCTGAAAGTGTTTGTTGAAGACCTATGTTCCACAGGGAGCTGAAAGTGTATGTATGTTGAAGACCTATGTTCCACAGGGAGCTGAAAGTGTATGTTGAAGACCTATGTTCCACAGGAAGCTGAAAGTGTACGTTGAAGACCTATGTTCCACAGGGAGCTGAAAGTGTATGTTGAAGACCTATGCTCAACAGGGAGCTGAAAGTGTATGTTGAAGACCAATGTTCCACAGGGAGCTGAAAGTGTATGTTGAAGACCTATGTTCCACAGGGAGCTGAAAGTGTACGTTGAAGACCTATGTTCCACAGGGAGCGAAAGGTAGAATAATATGACGAAGAAGTGACATATAAGCTGGGATGCTACACAAAATATGTTCCTTGATGACGTAATAGTCATGTCGATTTACAAATACAATCGCTTGTTGTGTAAAGATAATGCCTATCTTCATGCTCAGCAGAAACTCAACAATCTACCTCGTAATAAGGGGCAATAAAATGATTTTCCTAGGACAGAAATAGACAGCTTCAAACAGCTTGGCTCATTGATACCAAACAATAGATCTAGGACTAAAATTAGCAATGAATAAATTAAAGCATGAGAAAATTTAATGGCAATGAACTAATATAGGAACTAAACTTCTTTTAAAATCTAAATTTGGTTCTATTTAGTATTGCAGAAGTTGGCCAAAAAGGGAGCTCCTAAAAAAACATCAGAGAGAAGCAATCAACATTTTCCGGCCACATCATGAGAAGTGGAAAGTTGGAATACTTGGTTACAACTGGCAAAATAAAAAGAAAGAGAGATCGCAAGCGACAAAGAGAGAAAATACTGGATAGCCTGGTGCCATGGCATGGAAAACAGTCAACAACATAACTGATACGATGCACTGTAGATAGAAGATTGTGGAAGGACATGATCGCCTACGCCAACCGGTATGGCACAAGATGATGCTGATGATGGACATCTCGCCAACGTTGTGTGTGTGTCCGCATATATATATATACTTATATCAGTGGCGTATACTGTAAAAACACATTTCTACAGACTCCAGTGAATTTCTTGTCTGGTCTGGGCTACCACTGACATAATAAGTAAACACATACATTATATTCAGTAGGCTAACATGAAGTAATATTGTTAATGACATCACTACATTTGAAATTACTTACTTATATATATATATATATATATGTAAATTCTATCCGTCTTGTTTGGGACGAAAATGTCTTGATGATTTTGTCGTTGTAAGTACTGTTGGATTGGTTTCTAGGTTTCTGAAGGAATGATTTCTAAGTGGACATTAATGCCAAACAAGATAAGCGTTCTTGCGTCTGAGTTGAGCGACAATAAGATTTGATTCACTTGAGAGCAGAAAAAGTTCTTTCTACAGATGCTGATGTAGCTGGCATTGTCACTATTAATGTCGCCAATTTGAATAGTTTCACTTCGTAACGCTTCTAATTAGTTAGAACTAAATATAACCCATGAAACCGCATTCTGTATAGGTAGCTTAGCCATATTATTTTCACTGCCTTTTTTTAATGTCAAGGTCGTTAATTTACTAGTGCCGATAGATGAGAAATGCACATCTATTCAATAGCGGTTTCAATCTACTATCTTAGAGTAGTTTCTGTTTCATTCACAAACGTTATAGTGGCCAGACGAAAACTTTGCTTTAAAAAATAAAAACCCAAGCAAATAAATAATATTGGCCTACGAAATACGTAATAAAATATTCGAAAATTTGTAATATAGTTATAAAATAATATATAATAATATATAATAAATTATCATTTTCTTTTGTAATTCGTTAATATGTTCAAGGCTACCGGCGGTAGCTGCGGCGACATAGAGAATACGCCACTGACATACACAAGCACACATACACAAGCACACATACACAAGCACACATACACATACACTTTTCAGTAAATGTAATTAGCGCTACGCCAGTGACGTATTTTTACCCTGGAAATAATACTTTTATGGCTGGACGAACCTATAAGCAGTAGATCAAGACTAAAATGGTCCTCTTGTACTCAGAAGACCAGCATACTAACCTCCGCTTTACTGAGGCTAAAAAATTATGTCTGTATGTATATGTATATATATGTAGATATATGTGAGTGTATATATATATATATATATATATATATATATATATATATATATACATATGGTGTGTGTATGTGATCAAATGTATATTCGCAGATACATTATAGTGTATATCTTGTTTGTAGTCTTATGAGCTACAGTGACAGTTAAACCACTATGTTTAATGTGGCAGAAGTTGATAAAAGTTGAAAACCCTGCATTCGTCTCTGCACCTGTCATAAAAACAGTGATTTGATCTTATCAGTCATAACACGTCAGGAATAGAAGCCTCGAAATGTTTATAGGAAATTTAGTTTTTTTGTCAAAATGTAAGTAATGACTAGATTTATAACTTAACCTTCGAGTGTCTATATTTTTAAATTTAGTTGTTGTGTGTGTATGTATCAAGACTAATCTTTAATTTCGGTGAAAGAACGAGATAGGAACAGATGTTCGTATTCATCATCATCATCAGCATCAAGTACCGTGCCTGGTGACGTAGTGATCGTGTCTCTCCACAACTTTCGATCTCGACAGTTATTTATAATCTCTGTTGTTGACCTTCTGCCCAGTCAATCTCTTAAGCTGTAATATTTTCTCTTTGCTTCCCTCTTTCTCTTTGTCCCTAGATTTTCCTGTTGACACAATATATTCCAGCTGTTCCCTACTCATTACATGACCAAAAAATAATGAATGTTTCCTCCTAATACTGGAAATTAGTCTCTTTTTTTGCTTTGGCCTCTTTACATGTTGTTCATATTATGATAAGTTTAAACAGTCGAAGAGCACTAAGGAATTGGGATTATACCAATTCTGAATCATATTTACGTTAACTTTGGAGGACCATCCATGACGATTTGCGATTTGAAACAATAATAATTTTCTGGCCAAGTAAAGAGAAGGGAACAGCTGGAATATATTGTAGCAACTGGGAAAATTGAGGGACGAAGAGATAGAGGGAAGTGCAGAGAAAAATACCAGACAGCTTAAGAGGATGGCTTTGGCAGACGGTCAACAACATAAATGATAAATAGCTGTCGTGATCGAAATTGTGGAGAGACATGATCACCTACGCCAGCAGGCTTGGTATTTGATGATGGTGATGAATCTCATTATAATGTTACATTAACATATTTTCAGCTCTTTTATACGTAATAATCACCTTTGGCGATCATGTCTTCTAACATTTTATTTTACTCGTCTTCGGTTATTTTCACCTGCCTCATCATTTGTTATGTCTTGCTGTTGATAAAAAAGATATATAATGTTCATTTAGAGAAGAAACTATACACCAGATAAAGGTACGTAAAGAAATACACAAATTTAAAACATAGATGATAGGCATCAATAATAAATGAAATCTTTTAAAGAACCTATAAGAAGAAGATAAGAAAGACTTACATAAAGCCTTATTAAGAAACTGCAACAAGGAAACACTTTTCAGACATATCCTCCAATGGTTCCTGCCGCCTATCCACCATATACCGGAATTTCATGTCTTCCCGAAAATGATGATCGTCGTATTTGTAAAATGTATAGCGCTTGATGGTGTTAGGACACCGTTTTTGACTCCAACCGAACATGTAAACACACAGTCGTCGGATTATCCCCGTCACACATCAAACAAGAAGAAACTATTTTACCCAGACAAAGATACGTAAAGAAACACAAACATTTAAAACATAGATGATGGGCATCAATAAGAAATGAAATCTTTTAAAGAACCTACAACAGGTAGATACGAATGTACCTCCACTTTTAACACGAAGAATCATAAACTCAGACTAAGAAAAGGACTGAAATGAAAGTACTAAAACTGAATACGTGTATATTTTTTTTTTTCATTTTCCCAGATCACAGAATGACCTGTATATTAGAATGATCTTCCTTGGATTGATAGCTCTCCTTGTACAAGCAGATGATTGTCCATACCAGGTATGAGATGTTAGTGATTGCAAACGTTTTCTATAGGGGAGGTAAGTTCCTCATTATCAGATAACCTCTCCCCGTCTAGCAAGTGTTCTAGGCCTCCATTGTGTTGAAAGTTTAAGGAGGTGGCGTGTAAGTGGGTCGTAACTTCCACGTGGCTGTTGTCATCAATACCCAAAGGTCGCTATCGTCCTGACAGAATACATTACCAGGTTATACTACAAGCCTGTCTAAATAGCAACCTCAACCAACACAAAGTTTCCTCATCATTTATTCTGTCCACATCTAGACCCAACTGACACAACCTCACCTTGCTTTTATAACACTGATGAACATCGTCTTGTTGTTATATTTCAATTACACGACAGACCCAGACCTCGCTAATAATATCTGACTTCACGTGACTCAGCCGCGATAGCTCAGTGGTTATTGAACTGGACTACCAAGGACCAAAGTTAGGATCCGGTCCCAACAGACGGCTTCTGGGTTCACCAAGCCTTAAATGGGTACTGGATGTTTTCTGGAAAGTAAAGCAGCACGGGCGTAATGCCGACCACATTACCCCAACAATCTTGTGCTGAAGGTCTATAAAATTTATGATCACTAACACCATATTCCCTATATACTACTTGGCATGACGGGGGCTGTTTACTTTACTTTTTTCACGTAACTCATTCTAGACAGAAAACCTAATTCATAAAAGAAGAGAAAAGGTTTTGCTTGAAAGGAGAATACCATTCCATAAACACACAAAATAACTGCAGTTCTGGTGATCTCCCTTTTCTGTCTCTGAGCAATACTAGTTGCAGGAATGGTTCATTGTTCGCCTATCCAGGTCCGCCATCTGTGTACCGCTTTAATAAAAGTAAAGTAAAGTACCCCGTCACGCCAAGTGGCGTATAGGGAAATATGGTGTTAGTGACCCTATATTTTACAGACCTTCAGCGCGTGATTTTTGGGGTAATGTGGTCAGTATTACGCCCGTGCTGCTTTACTTTCCCAGAAAAAAATCCGGTACCCATTTAAGGCTGGCGTGAACCTGGAAGCCGTCGGTGGGATCGAACCCTACCCCTTGTCCGTGGTAGTCCAGTTCACTAACCACTGAGCTATCGCGGCTCCTGTACCGCTTTAATGCTAAAGCTAAAAAAAAAAAAACCAGATCGACGACCATAGAACAACAGATGATTTGGCTACACAACGAAATCATCGAATGCATATTGAAAGATAATATTTTTGTTACTGCGCTGTGGGGAGAAAGTTTAAACATGGAAGTGTTGTTCGATCTCCAGGCATCAATTCTTTCGAATTTATCGTTCGAACTTTTGGAACATTTGTATTCAGGCTCTTTCGATATTCGAACCCATACGGTGATTTACTTCCATGAATGTGTGGATCCGATTGGCGAGCAAAATAAGTAGTTGATTTCACGATGTGAATGAAATGTGTGCATTCAAAGCGTTGGGGACAAATAGGGTTTGTATGTTCATGGCGTGGATAATTAAATAGACGAGTGACTTCCGGTTTATGTTTTTGATGGAATTTATGTTCTGAAATTCCGTAGCGAATTACATACAGAGGGCTTCTCCCTCTCTCTCTCTCTCTCTCTCTCTCTCTCTCTCTCTCTCCTCTCTCTCTCTCTCTCTCTCTCTCTCTCTGTGTGTGGTGTGTGTAAGTGTTATGTTTCTTGAAAGATTACGGTATTAAATTACTTTAAATCCACCTCTAACATAATTTTTTCGCGTGAAATATTGCTAAAATAATAATTGAAACAAAATAATTTCAAGTGGGAAATAGTATATTAATGAGTGTGACTGATATTTAACAGATAACACATATATTCAGCTTCTAATTTTTGTTTACTTAAAGACACATTTCTAGTGGATGGCTAGATCATGAAAGAAATATGCCATCTGAATGTTCTGTTTCTGTGAAAGTTATTTATTCTATGTCACATTAGATCACATTTTTAAAAATATTATTATGTGCTAAATGACGGAACACGTGGCAGTTACACTCATTTTCTTAGGGTTTGACTTTATAAAAACAGTTCTCTTCATAGTCTATGTTTAAACATGGAGATTAGCACAAATATATAATATGTTATATATTATAATGCATACAATACACTACACGAGTAGAACTCCTACTTTTTTTTTTATCTTTAGTCATGTAAAGAATATACTCTTCAAATTTCAAATTTCAATGGTAAGCAATTTATAGCTTATATATGATGAATGTGTATGCCATAGAAACAAGAAAAAGAGTTCTTAAATGTTACGTAGTGCCAGTCCTAACATACGGATGCAAATCATGGACAATAGGACAACAGACATGAAAATCACTGGAGTCTGTAGAAATGTGGTTTTACAGAAGAATGTTGAGAATACCTTGGACAGCTAAGAAGAGTAATGAAGAGGTTCTGAGACAGGTCAAAGCAAAAAGAGAGCTAATTTCCAATGTTAGGAAGAGACAATCATCATTTTTTGGCCATGTAATGAGAAGAGAACAACTTGAATATATTGTAACAACTGGAAAAATTGAGGGACGAAGAGATAGAGGGAAGCAAATAGCAAAAATAACAGACAGCTTAAGAGAATGGCTTGATAGAAGGTCAACAACAGAAATGATAAATAGCTGCCGAGATCGAATGTTGTGGAGAGACATGGTCACCTACGCCACTAGGCCCGGTACTTGATGATGATGATGATGGTATATGCCATTCACTTAAAAAAAAAAAAAAAACTTGCTGGTAAGTGAAAAGTAAAATAAAGGAAATGTTAAGGATATTTCCTATCAGTTTGAAGTTTTATGAGTTCTGTGTTCCCTATTATTTTACTCAAAATATACCGTTTCATGGATTGATGAAATAAATACCTTTCCTCTTTATTTATATGTGTATCTATCTATCTAACTATCTATCTATCTATCTATCTATCTATCTATCTATCTATCTATCTATCTATCTATCTATCTATCTATCTATCTATCTATCTATCTATCTATCTATCTATCTATCTATCTATCTATCTATCTATCTATCTATCTATCTAACTATCTATCTATCGATCTATTTAACTATCTATCTATCTATCTATCTATCTATCTATCTATCTATCTATCTATCTATCTATCTATCTATCTATCTATCTATCTATCTATCTATCTATCTATCTATCTATCTATCTATCTATCTATCTATCTATCTATCTATCTATCTATCTATCTATCTATCTATCTATCTATCGATCGATCGATCGATCGATCTATCTATCTATCTATCTATCTATCTATCTATCTATCTATTTATCTATCTATCTATCTATCTATCTATCTATCTATCTATCTATCTATCTATCTATCTATCTATCTATCTATCTATCTATCTATCTATCTATCTATCTATCTATCTATCTATCTATCTATCTATCTATCTATCTATCTATCTATCTATCTATCTATCTATTTAACTATCTATATATCTATCTATCTATCTATCTATCTATCTATCTATCTATCTATCTATCTATCTATCTATCTATCTATCTATCTATCTATCTATCTATCTATCTATCTATCTATCTATCTATCTATCTATCTATCTATCTATCTGTCTGTCTGTCTGTCTGTCTGCCTGCCTGCCTGCCTGCCTGCCTGCCTGCCTGTCTGTCTGTCTGTCTGTCTGTCTGTCTATCTATCTATCTATCTGTCTGTCTGTCTGTCTGTCTGTCTGTCTGTCTGTCTGTCTGTCTGTCTGTCTGTCTCCTGTCTATCTATCTATCTATCTATCTATCTGTCTGTCTGTTCTGTCTGTCTGTCTGTCTGTCTGTCTATCTGTCTGTCTCCTGTCTATCTATCAGTCTCGCCGTCTGTCTATGTTTGTGCACGTAGTTAAAACCGTCTGATATAAGCAGTTTAGAGGTAGACATATACATAGACACATTGATGAGGGAAGAAAGGAAGAATAATATATTGATGCATGGCTGGACAGAAAGAAACATAATAGTTGATATTGTTCCCGTCTACAGGAGTGTGACTGTATAGGAACAGAAATCATGTGCAGTTACCGCAATTTAAAAGTAATGCCCCAGAAACTATTTAATTATAGTCCCAGTTTTACAGCGTTGGAATTGGATGTAAGTGACTCTCAATATGTTATACTCTATATATTTATATATTATTATATTTTATATTATTTTATATTTCTAGTATATTCAGAACATCAACATAACTATAGACGGCTGGCAACTAAAACAAGTAGATGAATTTAAATACCTAGGAAGTCTAGTGACAAACGACAATTCACAAACAGGCAGAGATAGACTCAACATACAACAAAGCTTGTGAAATCATTGGACAGCGATCACCACTATTGTCCAACAAGGAAATAACTCTAGAGGCAAAACGGACACTCTACAATACATTCTACATCCCAGCGTTGTGCTACCAATGCCAGTCTTGGACCCTAAATACAAACACAACAAGAAAAATAACCTCTGCTGAGATGAAGTGTGTTTGACGAATGACAGGAAACAGTCTGAGCGACAAGATCAGAAAAGAAAAACTGAGAGAAAAGCTAGGAATAACCCCTGCCATAGAATATATAAAGAAAAAAAAACAGATAAAATGGTTTGGCCACGTGACAAGGCAGAAAGATCAAAACACAACACAACGACCTTCAGTAAACGTGAGAACACCGGGCCCACAGGCCAGCCACCGAAAAGATGGATTGTAGAATATTAGAAGTCCTAATAAACATAACAGCAGCAGTGGCGAACCGAAGAGCACAAGACCGCAAAGTATATCTCCCCTCGACGCTGAAAGGCAAATGAGAAAGGAAAAAAATAAGATAATATTGAAAATATGCATGTGGTATTTTCTTTTTTCTTTTTGCTGTTATGACTACGATCGTGACTATTATCAGCTTATCTTCTGGACATTTATTTTGTGTTTCTTAGTTTTATTGGAGCATTATGGAAATTAGTAGGATGATTTGCTTATTTTCTTTATATGATCCCTACTGTGTGTCATTATCTCCACCATTTCATTGTATTTGTTTGTTCACTTCACTATGTTCTGTTTTTCCTTGTTAGGGAGAATTGAAAAAAAAATGATATGGTAAAAGCTTTACGTAATTGATAGATGAGACAAATATGAACGACGTATATGATTAATAGGTCTTCAGCAGGAACAAACAACACACAAACAGATATGTAAGTGAATAAAACTAATCCTACATAGCTAACTAGGAATGAAACAATCAAAACAAAATAATAAAAGCTGAGAAAAATCAGAAATGAAAAAATTTCTTCCTGTGTCGTGGACAATGGTCAGAAGAAGAAAGAAGGATTCGCAGGTGTGCGCTGTAAATACCCTGCTGGTCGGAGGCTCAACAGCGAGTAAAGGGGTCTAAAAATATGTGAGTGGGGGAACACTGTCAATGTTGCCTCGACTAGACGCCACCGACAATCTATAAACATCTACGAGCCCATACATACATGTATATACGCACCCATACATTGCATATATATATATATATACACACACACACACCTATACATATGAACACATACATGCATATGTACAACCATACAGGGACAACCACATATATGTAGAAATGTGCACATAAAGCCCACATAACCAGAAGAGTACACACCGAGGAAAGTGTGCATACACAAACAAGAAAGAATACAACAGAAAAAAGATACTCGAAAGGAGGAAAGAGTAAGATGTCTGAGAGTTGGGTACGCTAAAAAAACATGTGAAAGGTAAGCAACACAGTCAAAAGAGGTATAGGAGACCACCGAAGTATCGCAGTGGGGTCTGTGGAGGAGAGCTATGAATAGCATAGCATAGTGGATATACTAATGTGCCCAAACATGGGTAACAGAGATCTATGCAATAAGGAAGGAGCAACTAAAGGGAAACATATTTGTACGAGTGAGATACATTCGTGCCTCTTGGAGTCGGCAAACCAAATTTGACTATATGGCGATTCTCCAAAGCAAACCTGCTACGATCGACCGAGTGGCAAAGGACAATACCAGTGATACGGATATCGTTTTTCCCTTGTGGTCTGATGAATTGAAATGGGAAGCCCCTGAGTGCCAGTATTCTGTGGAGCCATGCTTAATCTCGAGCCGTCCGTTAGGGAATAAGACAGAATCAGTGCGGAGCATATAGGCGCAAGTGATGCAGTTACGTTCACAAGGGACCGTACCCAAGTGTTGATGGTTGGAGCGAGTGAGATGGCCCCTGACCACAATATCTCCCCAATTCCTGTCGCGTTTGAAGGTGATCATCGGGGGATCACTAAAAATTAAACGAATAGTGGGATTAGAGTGGAGAATGGAACGGTAGCGGTTGAATTTTCTTCACAGCGGTCAGTTTGTGTTGTGAGAATGATAGGTGAGGGTGAGTATAGTTTCTGAGAAAGGGGTGCGGCCGGTTCGAAGGATGAGTGTCTCGGGAAGAGAGTTTTTCCTTGTTCTTTGTAAAATGGTTTGACTGGTCTCTTATATTGTGTGATCAGCCTTCATCAGCTGAATTTTTTAAGAAATCTAGTTTGATCCATGTAAGTGGCTTCTAGGTTCACCCAGCCTTAAAGGGGTATATGATTTATTTTATTTATTGGAGTGGAAAAAAGAGAAAGCTCGGCACAGTACAGACCGTTTTGTTGAGAAATGCGTTGATGATAAACGGCCTTACTAGCACATTTCATATACCCAAGTGTGGGGGCGGAGTTCTTAACTTTCTTTTATTTTAGAGGATCTTAAGCTAAAACTTTGATTCTGTTGCTTGATTGATTTCTTTCAGAACATCGTATTGTCACAGACTCAACAATAGAACTAAATAATATATAACATGAGTCTGTGTGGGTGTTCAACTACCTCGGCTCTACAGTCACAACCACCATCTCACTTAATGAAAAGAGTTCAATGAGCGAATTGGAAAACAGAATCAAAATTTGGAAAATGTAAATTATGAGATTTGGCTCAAAAATAGGCTCAACAACCTCTTGCAACGGAGGAACGATTCTCATTTACCAAACCTATATCTTTATCGCATATGGATCCGAAACTTGGACAACCTATGTAGGACTAGCGACAATGTTGCTACTATTTATATTGTCTCCGCGAGAGAATGAACATCAAATGGCAGTACAAAGTAACCACCTCAAAAAACATAAAGTGGGCTAAGCTCCCATCCATGATAGCAAGACTTAGGAGTCGACGATTAATGTGGTAGGATCATGTAAGAAGAATGCACACAAATCGTATTCACAAACAATTATAATTGGTTATTGGTTATTGGTTATGGAAGGCCTCGGTATCACTGCAAACGAATTAAAATCCATAATTGCTCAACCGCCCGTGCCAGTGGAATCATCCGAATTACTAACTCATCTCCCAAACAAAGAAAGGTAACTGTAGTCCCATCGTAGCAGTCTCAGCACACGCCAAAAGACATAAGGCGAAACCGCACAGAAAGTGAACACAGTCAACTGTTCCCTGTCATACGATATCATCCTTCATCGTAAACAATTGGGACATCGAAACATGATCAAAACGGATGAAACACACAGCTCACAGTGTGCACAGAGCACTTAACTCAGTAGCTCCTGCAGCAAGCCGGACTTGGAATATGAGGAAACTGCAACAAGGAACACCCTTCAGCAATGGTTCCTGCCGCCTATCCACCATATACCATGGAAGTTCACGTCCTCCCGAAAAATGATGATCGTCATATTGAGAACAAAAAAAGTATAGCGCTTGATGATGTTTAGGACATCGTTCTTGACAGTACACCAACCGAACATATAAACACACAGTTAGTCGTCGAATTATCACCGTCACACATCAAACAACAGACCCTGCGGTTAGTGTACAGCGAACGAAACACGGTGCAAATTCCCAAAGATGAAATCTTCGGTCGACTTGACGGAGATATAGACTACTCAGATATAGGATCCTTGCAGAGCTTTTGTGAAAGAATTATCTACCAGTGAAAAGGAATAATAAGCAGTGAAAGATCCAATTTCATGGAATTAAAACATAAGAAAGACACAGCGGCATTCAATGAAGTAACAATATTAAAATAAAATAAAACAGCAGAACACATTTTGTAAGAGATACATTGTTAGGACGACACGGGAGATTCAATATTCGCAGAATAAGCCATGAGAGAGACTGTTCAGTTATATAACACCCAGCAACGGAAAGTAATGTATGACCAAACTACGGACAGACCATAGTTTTTTGCTAGCAACCGTCTGTTAAAAACTAATGACCATGTATTTGATCACACCCCTCCACAATGATCCTCTATAGGTTATCATGTCCTTTTATACAACATTTTGTTACATATTGTTCTTGCACCTAGGGTCCAGGTCTGGCATTGGTAGCACAACGTTGGAATGAAGATTGTATTGTATAGTGCTCGTTTTGCCTCCAGAGTTATTTCCTTGTTGGATAATAGTGGTGATAACTGTCCGATGATTTGACAAGCTTTGTTGCATCTTGATTCTATCTCTGCTGTTTGGGAATTATCGTTTGTCATTAGACTTCCTAGGTATTTGAATTCCTCTACTTGTTTTAGTTGTCTGCCATCTATAGTTATGTTGATGTTTTGTTTATTTTTGGCGACATTCATGACTTCTGTTTTGTTGATGTTGATTTTCATGTTGTATTTTGTTCCTAAGATGTTGAGTTTGTTTAAGTGTTTCTTGTAGTCTTCTATTGTTTCATGTATTAGTGCCTGGTCGTCTGCAAATAAAAGCTCGTTGATCTCCTCTGTCTCTGATGGGTGGCTAGCTAGCATATATGGTCCATGTATGTAATAAACAGTAGGGGGGATAGTACGCACCCCTGTCTTACACCTGATCTAACTCAAATCCACAGATTCAATATTCCACTGATATATCAATATATGATCAATATTCCTCTTCAAATCCACATCGTTCTTCATTTATATCTAGTTATATTTTGCTCCTTACACGTCTCATGATTATTCTTAGTAATATTTTAGTCATATGGCTCGTGAGACTAATAGTGCGATGGTCTTCACAATCAGTGGCTCCTGACTTCTTCGGTATTGCTACAACGATATTTTTAGTAGATCTTCAGATATGTGTCCAGTGTTATATATGTCATTGAGTAGTTTTTCTATAAACTTAGAAGGCACATTAATCTCTTCACATAGACTGGAAAAAGGTCACTACTTTCAGATGCCAAAAAAAAAACAGCATACATTTTCTAAACTCACATGTCACGGTCATCGTCATTGAGTGCCGTCTCCACATCGAAGGTTGGCTACCATGGAGCGCATTTCTGCTCTGTCTCTTGCTTTGATGGTGCAGATTGTCATAGGCTAACTTGTCCATCTTTTAATGTTACTCGTCAATGTTAGTCTTGTTCTGCCTCTTTTACCTTGTATTTTCCCTTCCAATATTACTTTTAGTAGGCTGTTGTGTCTTTTAACATGCCCCAAAAATCTCATTTGTCTTGTTCTAATTGTGTTTAGTTCTCTTTTCATTTTTAGTTTTTTTAAAACTTCATCGTGAGTTTTCTTTTCTTTCTATCTAATTCTGCCTATTCTTCTATAAATGCACATTAAAATTAAGACACTTAATTTAATGGCTTCTATTTTCTATTCCGTTTCGTGTCTATGTCCATGTTTCTGCATCATACAGGAATAATTAGAAGATAAAACATTTATCTAGACGACACAGACATACGACTAATATGTAATTTGAACTGGGAGCAAAAAGCAATATAAAATATAACAAGGAGAACTCTACACCCATAGATATAAAAAGAGAAGTAAGACAAGGATTCATCCTATCACCAAGCTTGTTCAATCTATACCTGATCAAATCTTTAAAAACATCTCATAGATGCCAGGCCTAAACATTAATGGAAAGATAATCAATAACCTAAGATATGCTGATGATACTGTTCTACTAGTAGAAAATCCTTAAGACCTACAACAATTTCTTAATGTGATAAACATGACAAGCAAAAAATATGGACGATATGAATATCAAAAACACTCAAACTATGATCATAAACAAAGAAAATTCTCAAGACCTACAAGTAAATATCAAAGTTGAAGTAATACATCTGGAGACAGTTCAGAGCTTCAACTACCTCGGACATACTATAACCAATGATGGAAAATGTTAAATTGAAATAACAAAAGAATAGGAATGGCAAAAGGTAATTTTAATGCCATGAAAAATATACTAACAACAAAACAAATAACAGTAGGGCTGAGCTAAGAGTAGCAAAATGTTACTTCTTCTCAATATTTTCTGTATGGTGGGGAAACATGACATTAGACAACAAAAAAAAACAGAACAGAAAATTGAAGCCTTTGAAATGTGGATTTATAGAAGAATAGGTAGAATTGGATGGAAAGAAAAGAAAACAAACAATGAAGTTTTAAAAACAATCTGAAAATAAAATAAGAACTACTAATACAATTAAGACAAGACAAATTAAATTTTTGGGAAATGTTAAAAGACACAACAGCCTACTAAAAGTAATATTGGAAGGGAAAATACAAGGTAAAAGAGGCAGAACAAGACTAACATGGACGAGTAACATCAAAAGATGGACAAGTCAATCTATGACAGCCTGCAAGTAGTATACAAGGGTCCATTTTGACCCGTATTTGGACCGTACATTAACAAAATATATAGTAGGCGCGCGGCGCGCCTAATGTACCGTAGGCGCAGGGGGAGTTAACCGTGATATATCGTGTCGGGATGTTGACCTCTAGTCCCGGTGGACCGGAAGTGCGCTGTTTATGTCTGGTATGTGCTGACTTTGGAGCGCTTGGTGTACTTGAGCGATAGTGATAGGTTAGTAGATTATACAACATCAGGTTTCTCATAATGAGGTTTCTTCTGGGCGCCTAATGTACTGTAGGCGCAGGGGGAGTTAACTGTGACATTTCGTATCCGGATGTTGACGGGGGTGTCTGTCGGGCGTGACCTCGGCGCTCCGTATTTTAAAAATTCCGAATTATTTTTTAACTGTGACATTTCGTGTCGGGATGTTGACGGGGGTGTCTGTCGGCGTGATCTCGGCGCTCGTATTTTAAAAATTCCGAATTATTTTAAAAAAACACAGTCGCCATCTGATTTCGAACACGGTCTCGGCGTGCCAGGCCAGACACTTACCACTATGCTACAGGCGATCACAGAATTAGAGGCTGACTGAGACAGGTGAATCGTGATGCTTTTGTTGGTGCCTGATAGCTACTAGTAGTAGAGAAAGATTGACCCGCATTTAGGCGCTAAATTAGCGAAGATATATAGGCCGGCGCCCCGCGAGCATAACGCGTGCAGCGCAGGGGGGGTTACCGTGACATTTCATGTCGGGATGCCCGTGACCTCTCGTTGACCTCTCAACCTCTCGCGCGGCGCGCATAACGCTTGCGGCGCAGGGGGAGCTAACCGTGCCATTTCGTATCGGGATGTCTGGTGACCTCTCGTTGACCTCTCAACCTCTCGTGGTGGGGGCGGCGGTGGTGTTGTGAAGGGTGGTGCCATAACTTTCAATAGTAGCTGGACAACTTTTGTATTAGCAGATGACAGCTTTCAATGACTGTTTACATGCTATGTCATTGTAGCAGTTATGTATGTCATGTCGATGTAGTAGACACGTATGTCATGTCATTGTAACAGTCATGTCCAATGTAGTAGACACGTATGTCATGTCAGTAACAGTCATGTCAATGTAACAGGCATTTCGTTGTAAGGTATCTCGTTGTAACAGTCACGTATGTCATGTCGTTTTATCAGAGACGTATGGTATGTCGTTGTAACAGACATGTCGTTGTATCAGTCATGTCGATGTAGTAGACACGTATGTCATGTCATTGTAACAGTCATGCAATGTAACAGTCATGTCAATGTAATAGTCATCTCGTTGTAACAGTCACGTATGTCATGTCGTTTTATCAGAGACGTATGGTTGTCGTTGTATCAGTCATGTCGTTGTAACAGACACGTATGTCATGTCGTTTTATCAGAGACGTATGGTATGTCGTTGTATCAGTCATGTCGTTGTAACAGACACGTATGTCATGTCGTTTTATCAGAGACGTATGGTATGTCGTTGTAACAGACATGTCGTTGTATCAGGCATGTCGATGTAGTAGACACCTATGGTATGTCGTTGTATCGGTCATGTCAATGTAACAGGCATTTCGTTGTAATAGTCATCTCGTTTGTAACAGTCACGTATGTCAGGTGGTTTTGTGAAGGGGTGGTGCCATAACTTTCATAGTAGCTGACAACTTTTGTATTAGCAGATGACAGCTTTCAATGACTGTTTACATGCTATGTCATTGTAGCAGTCATATATGTCATGTCGATGTAGTAGACACGTATGTCATTCATTGTAACAGTCATGTCAATGTAACAGTCATTTCGTTGTAATAGCCATCTCGTTGTAACAGTCACGTATGGCATGTCGTTTTATCAGAGACGTATGGTATGTCGTTGTAACAGACATGTCGTTGTATCAATCATGTCGATGTAGTAGACACGTATGTCATGTCATTGTAAACAGTCATGTCAATGTAGTACACACGTATGTCATGTCTTGTAACAGGCATGTCAATGTAACAGTCATTTCGTTGTAATAGTCATCTCGTTGTAACATTCACGTATGTCATGTCGTTTTATCAGAGACGTATGGTAGGTCGTTGTAACAGACATGTCGTTGTATCAGTCATGTCGATGTAGTAGACACGTATGTCATGTCATTGTAATAGTCATGTCAATGTAACAGTCATGTCAATGTAATAGTCATCTCGTTGTAACAGTCACGTATGTTCATGTCGTTTTATCAGAGACGTATGGTATGTCGTTGTAACAGAACGTATGTCATGTCGTTGTAACAGACACGTATGTCATGTCGTTTTAATCAGAGACGTAATGGTATGTCGTTGTATCAGTCATGTCGTTGTAACAGACACGTATGTCATGTATGTTTTTATCAGAGACGTATGGTATGTCGTTGTAACAGACATGTCGTTGTATCAGTCATGTCGATGTAGTAGACACGTATGTCATGTCATTGTAACAGTCATGTCAATGTAACAGTCATCTCGTTGTAACAGTCACGTATGTCATGTCGTTTTATCAGAGACGTATGGTATGTCATTGTAACAGACACGTAGTTGTATCAGTCACGTCGATGTAGTAGAGACGTATGGTATGTCGTTGTATCAGTCATGTCAATGTAACAGTCATTTCGTTGTAATAGTCATCTCGTTGTAACAGACACGTATGTCATGTTGTTGTAACAGACACTATGGTATGTCGTTGTAACAAACATGTCGTCGTATCAGTCATGTCGATGTAGTAGACACGTATGTCATGTCATTGTAACAGTCATGTCAATGTAACAGTCATGTCGTTGTAATAGTCACCTCGTTGTAACAGTCACGTATGTCATGTCGTTTTATCAGAGACGTATGGTATATCGTTGTAACAGACAGTATGTCATGTCGTTTTATCAGAGACGGATGGTATGTCGTTGTATCAGTCATATCAATGTAACAGGCATTTCGTTGTAATAGTCATCTCGTTGTAACAGACACGGAATGTCATGTCGTTTGTAAACAGACACGTATGGTATGTCGTTGTAACAGACATGTCGTTGTATCAGTCATGTCGATGTAGTAGACACGTATGTCATGTCATTGTAACAGGCATGTAAATGTAACAGTCATGTCAATGTAACAGTCATTTCGTTGTAACAGACACGTATGTCATCTCGTTGTAACAGTCACGTATGTCATGTCATTGTAACAGTCATGTCAATGTAACAGTCATGTAACAGTCATTTCGTTGTAATAGTCATCTCGTTGTAATTGTCACGTATGTCATGTCGTTTTATCAGAGACGAATGGTATGTCGTTGTAACAGACATGTCGTTGTATCAGTCATGTCGATGTAGTAGACACGTATGTCATGTCATTGTAACAGTCATGTCAATGTAACAATCATCTCGTTGTAACAGTCACGTATGTCATGTCGTTTTATCAGAGACGTATGGTATGTCGTTGTAACAGACATGTCGTTGTATCAGGCATGTCGATGTAGTAGACTCGTATGTCATGTCATTGTAACAGTCATGTCAATGTAACAGTCATGTCAATGTAACAGTCATTTCGTTGTAATAGTCATCTCGTTGTAACAGACACGTATGTCATGTCGTTGTAACAGACACGTATGGTATGTCGTTGTAACAGACATGTCGTTGTATCAGTCATGTCGATGCAGTAGACACGTATATCATGTCATTGTAACAGTCATGTCAATGTAGTAGACACGTATGTCATGTCATTGTAACAGGCATGTCAATGTAACAGTCATTTCGTTGTAATAGTCATCTCGTTGTAACAGACACGTATGTCATGTCGTTGTAACAGTCACGTATGTCATGTCGTTTTATCAGAGACGTATGGTATGTAGCTGTAGCAGGCATGTCGTTGTAACAGACACGTATGTCATGTCGTTATAACAGTCACAGATGGCGTGTCGTATCAGTCATGTCGTTGTAAGAGACACGTAGGGCATGTCGTTATAACAGTCACAGGTAACGTGTCGTTGTATCAGACACGTGTGTCATGTTGTTGTATGAGACACAGATCTCATGTCATGATATTGTTATAGTTGTTCAAGTAGTTGTTGATGTTGTAGTAGTAGTGGAAGATGTTAGAAGACGTGTTTATTTTAGCAGAGGAAGTCTCTGAATAGTAGAGGACAACTTTCGAAATACTTGATGCAACATTTGTTTTAGCCGAGGACAACGTTCGAAATAGTAGGTGACAACTTTTGAATTACAGTGAGACGACTTTCGAATTACCATATGAGGATACAAGTTTCAATAGGAGACCATGGCCTTTCACAGTACAGCGTGTCAGTTCTGTTGTTAACGGTTTTCCATGTCATGTCGTTGTAGTAGGCATAGGTGTCATACCGTCGTTGTAGTAGTCATAGGTGTCATACCGTTGTATGTAGGTTGTCTAATGTGTCGGGATGGATGAATGTAGGTTGTCTAGTGTGTCGGGATGGTTGAATGTAGATTGCTAGTATGTCGGGATGGATGAATGTAGATTGACTAGTATGTCGGGATGGATGAATTTAGGTTGTCTAATGTGTCGGGATGGATGAATGTAGGTTGTCTAATGTGTCGGGATGGATGAATGTAGGTTGCCTAGTGTAGCATGATGGTTGTATGTATGTTGTCCAGTGTGACATGATAGTTGTATGTAGGTTGTCTAGTTTGTCGTGATGGCTGTATGTAGGTTGTCTAGTGTGTCGTGATGGCTGTATGTAGGTTGTCTAGTGTGGCGGGATGGATGAATGTAGGTTGTCGACTGTGTCATGATGCTTGTATGTAGGTTGTCTAGTGTCGCATGATGGTTATATGTATGTTGTCCAGTCTGGAAAGATCGTTTATATAAAAGAAGTGGCAGTAGTTATAGTGAAACTCTCCGTCTTTTACTTTACAAAAACCACTTCTTTTATATAAACGATCTTTCCAGACTGGACAACATACATATAACCATCATGCGACACTAGACAACCTACATACAAGCATCATGACACAGTCGACAACCTACATTCATCCATCCCGCCACACTAGACAACCTACATACAGCCATCACGACACACCAGACAACCTACATACAGCCATCACGACAAACTAGACAACCTACATACAACTATCATGTCACACTGGACAACATACATACAACCATCATGCTACACTAGGCAACCTACATTCATCCATCCCGACATACTAGCCAATCTACATTCATCCCTCCCGACACATTAGACAACCTACATTCATCCATCCCGACACATTAGACAACCTAAATTCATCCATCCCGACATACTAGTCAATCTACATTCATCCATCCCGACATACTAGCCAATCTACATTCAACCATCCCGACACACTAGACAACCTACATTCATCCATCCCGACACATTAGACAACCTACATACAACGGTATGACACCTATGACTACTACAACGACGGTATGACACCTATGCCTACTACAATGACATGACATGGAAAACCGTTAACAACAGAACTGACACGCTGTACTGTGAAAGGCCATGGTCGCCTATTGGAACTTGTATCCCTCATATGGTAATTCGAAAGTCGTCTCACTGTAATTCAAAAGTTGTCACCTACTATTTCGAACGTTGTCCTCGGCTAAAACAAATGTTGCATCAAGTATTTCGAAAGTTGTCCTCTACTATTCAGAGACTTCCTCTGCTAAAATAAACACGTCTTCTAACATCTTCCACTACTACTACAACATCAACAACTACTTGAACAACTACAACAATATCATGACATGAGATCTGTGTCTCATACAACAACATGACACACGTGTCTGATACAACGACACGTTACCTGTGACTGTTATAACGACATGCCCTACGTGTCTCTTACAACGACATGACTGATACGACACGCCATCTGTGACTGTTATAACGACATGACATACGTGTCTGTTACAACGACATGCCTGCTACAGCGACATACCATACGTCTCTGATAAAACGACATGACATGCGTGACTGTTACAACGACATGACATACGTGTCTGTTACAACGAGATGACTATTACAACGAAATGACTGTTACATTGACATGCCTGTTACAATGACATGACATACGTGTCTACTACATTGACATGACTGTTACAATGACATGATATACGTGTCTACTACATCGACATGACTGATACAACGACATGTCTGTTACAACGACATACCATACGTGTCTGTTACAACGACATGACATACGTGTCTGTTACAACGAGATGACTATTACAACGAAATGACTGTTACATTGACATGACTGTTACATTGACATGACTGTTACAATGACATGACATACGAGTCTACTACATCGACATGCCTGATACAACGACATGTCTGTTACAACGACATACCATACGTCTCTGATAAAACGACATGACATACGTGACTGTTACAACGAGGTGACTATTACAACGACATGACTGTTACATTGACATGACTGTTACAATGACATGACATACGTGTCTACTACATCGACATGACTGATACGACGACATGTTTGTTACAACGACATACCATATGTGACTGTCTGTACAACATGACATACGTGTCTGTTACAACGAGATGACTATTACAACGAAATGACTGTTACATTGACATGACTGATACAACGACATACCATACGTCTCTACTACATCGACGTGACTGATACAACTACGTGTCTGTTACAATGACATACCATACGTCTCTGATAAAACGACATGACATACGTGACTGTTACAACGAGATGACTGTTACATTGACATGACTGTTACAATGACATGACATACGTGTCTACTACATCGACATGACTGATACAATGACATGTCTGTTACAACGACATACCATACGCGTCTGATAAAACGACATGACATACGTGTCTGTTACAACGACATGACTGATACAACGACATACCATACGTCTCTGATAAAACGACATGACATACGTGTCTGTTACAACGACATGACATACGTGTCTGTTACAACGACATACCATACGTCTCTGATAAAACGACATGACATACGTGACTGTTACAACGAGATGACTATCACATTGACATGACTGTTACATTGACATGACTGTTACAATGACATGACATACGTGTCTACTACATCGACATGACTGATACAACGACATGTCTGTTACAACGACCTACCATACGTCTCTGATAAAACGACATGACATACGTGAATGTTACAACGAGATGACTATTACAACGAAATGACTGTTACATTGACATGCCTGTTACAATGACATGACATACGTGTGTACTACATTGACATGACTGTTACAATGACATGACATACGTGTCTACTACATCGACATGACTGATACAACGACATGTCTGTTACAACGACATACCATACGTCTCTGATAAAACGACATGCCATACTTGACTGTTACAACGAGATGACTATTACAACGAAATGACTGTTACATTGACATGACTGTTACAATGACATGACATACGTGTCTACTACATCGACATGACATATATGACTGCTACAATGACATAGCATGTAAACAGTCATTGAAAGCTGTCATCTGCTAATACAAAAGTTGTCAGCTACTATTGAAAGTTATGGCACCACCCCTTCACAACACCACCTGACATACGTGACTGTTACAACGAGATGACTATTACAACGAAATGCCTGTTACATTGACATGACCGATACAACGACATACCATAGGTGTCTACTACATCGACATGCCTGATACAACGACATGTCTGTTACAACGGCATACCATACGTCTCTGATAAAACGACATGACATACGTGTCTGTTACAACGACATGACTGATACAACGACATACCATACGTCTCTGATAAAACGACATGACATACGTGTCTGTTACAACGACATGACATACGTGTCTGTTACAACGACATACCATACGTCTCTGATAAAACGACATGACATACGTGACTGTTACAACGAGATGACTATCACATTGACATGACTGTTACATTGACATGACTGTTACAATGACATGACATACGTGTCTACTACATCGACATGACTGATACAACGACATGTCTGTTACAACGACCTACCATACGTCTCTGATAAAACGACATGACATACGTGAATGTTACAACGAGATGACTATTACAACGAAATGACTGTTACATTGACATGCCTGTTACAATGACATGACATACGTGTGTACTACATTGACATGACTGTTACAATGACATGACATACGTGTCTACTACATCGACATGACTGATACAACGACATGTCTGTTACAACGACATACCATACGTCTCTGATAAAACGACATGCCATACTTGACTGTTACAACGAGATGACTATTACAACGAAATGACTGTTACATTGACATGACTGTTACAATGACATGACATACGTGTCTACTACATCGACATGACATATATGACTGCTACAATGACATAGCATGTAAACAGTCATTGAAAGCTGTCATCTGCTAATACAAAAGTTGTCAGCTACTATTGAAAGTTATGGCACCACCCCTTCACAACACCACCTGACATACGTGACTGTTACAACGAGATGACTATTACAACGAAATGCCTGTTACATTGACATGACCGATACAACGACATACCATAGGTGTCTACTACATCGACATGCCTGATACAACGACATGTCTGTTACAACGGCATACCATACGTCTCTGATAAAACGACATGACATACGTGTCTGTTACAACGACATGACTGATACAACGACATACCATACGTCTCTGATAAAACGACATGACATACGTGTCTGTTACAACGACATGACTGATACAACGACATACCATACGTCTCTGATAAAACGACATGACATACGTGACTGTTACAACGAGATGACTATTACATTGACATGACTGTTACATTGCCATGACTGTTACAATGACATGACATACGTGTCTACTACATCGACATGACTGATACAACGACATGTCTGTTACAACGACATACCATACGTCTCTGATAAAACGACATGACATACGTGACTGTTACAACGAGATGACTATTACAACGAAATGCCTGTTACATTGACATGACTGTTAAAATGACATGACATACGTGTCTACTACATTGACATGACTGTTACAATGACATGACATACGTGTCTACTACATCGACATGACTGATACAACGACATGACTGTTACAACGACATACCATACGTCTCTGATAAAACGACATGACATACGTGACTGTTACAACGAGATGACTATTACAACGAAATGCCTGTTACATTGACATGACTGTTACAATGACATGACATACGTGTCTACTACATCGACATGACATACATAACTGCTACAATGACATAGCATGTAAACAGTCATTGAAAGCTGTCATCTGCTAATACAAAAGTTGTCAGCTACTATTGAAAGTTATGGCACCACCCCTTCACAACACCACCGCCGCCCCCACCACGAGAGGTTGAGAGGTCAACGAGAGGTCACCAGACATCCCGATACGAAATGGCACGGTTAGCTCCCCCTGCGCCGCACGCGTTATGCGCGCCGCGCGAGAGGTTGAGAGGTCAACGCGAGGTCACCGGGCATCCCGACATGAAATGTCACGGTTAACTCCCCCCTGCGCTGCACGCGTTATGCTCGCGGGGCGCCGGCCTATATATCTTCGCTAATTTAGCGCCTAAATGCGGGTCAATCTTTCTCTACTACTACCTAGCTGTCAGGCACCAACAAAAGCATCACGATTCACCTGTCTCAGTCAGCCTCTAATTCTGTGATCGCCTGTAGCATAGTGGTAAGTGTCTGGCCTGGCACGCCGTAGATCCGTGTTCGAAATCAGATGGCGACTGTTTTTTTAAATAATTCGGAATTTTTAAAATACGGAGCGCCGAGATCACGCCGACAGACACCCCCCGTCAACATCCCGACACGAAATGTCACAGTTAAAAAATAATTCGGAATTTTTAAAATACGGAGCGCCGAGGTCACGCCGACAGACACCCCCGCTCAACATCCGGATACGAAATGTCACAGTTAACTCTTCCTGCGCCTACAGTACATTAGGCGCCCAGAAGAAACCTCATTATGAGAAACCTGATGTTGTATAATCTACTAACCTATCACTATCGCTCAAGTACACCAAGCGCTCCAAAGTCAGCACATACCAGACATAAACAGCGCACTTCCGGGGTCACCGGGACTAGAGGTCAACATCCCGACACGATATGTCACGGTTAACTCCCCCTGCGCCTACGGTACATTAGGCGCGCCGCGCGCCTACTATATATCTTTGTTAATTTACGGTCCAAATACGGGTCAAATGGACCCTTGTATACTACTCCTGCACCATCAAAGCAAGAAACAGAGTAGAATGGCGATCCATGGTAGCCAATCTTCGTTGCGGAAACGGCACTCGATGATGATGATGAAGAAGATAACATTTTGCTATTCTTAGTTTTATCCCTGGTGTTATTTGTTTTGATGTTAATATATCTTTAGTGGCATTAAAAATACTTTTTGTATTTTTTTTTACTAAACTTACATTTACATTGAGTAAAAAATTAAAATCACCTCTACCGTCCTTTTTGAGCAACTAAAGGGAAAACGAAATCACACATGATCTCATTGATGCCAACTAATAACTGACTTCAGACAGAAGTACATTTCTTAATCATATATCTGTAAATATGTAATATCAATACCAACATTTTAACCGATACATGTATTTTTTGTAATGAGAGCAGGTTGGTTGAGTTCATGTTCGATGGCCGCTGATTCGGGAAGATGCCAACTTGTAAAAATGTTTTATGTAGAAAAAAAGAATGTAAAAATGTTGATATGTAAGCATTTCCTTCATCTCCAATTACATTTTTTTAAAAACACTTTTGAGAATGTCAATATAAGGAGACGTGTGTTGACTACATTCTAAATCGATAATTCTCATCAACAGGGAAATCAGATCACGACAATACCAGCTGGAAGTCTACCGGGGAATCTCTCAGGCATTTCCTTAGAGGGTGACCCTATCGTGACCATAGATGACACCGCCTTTGACGAGTCCATCTACACGCTACATGATTTATACTTCTTAGGAGCTCGGTTCACACAAATACCTCAAGCCGTGTTTCATTTGAAGGCTCTCACAAGTTTTGCAATCCACAACACAAACATTCTTGTTTGGAATGAAGACGGCATGATGCAGCTCGGCTCTACGTTGGAAACACTTAATCTAGAATCTGTAGGTCTAACATCGTGGCCGACCTGGATGAAGTCAATGACTAATTTAGTAGAACTGACTATTTCTGGAAGTTCTATCTCCACCATCCCGGACGATGCTCTAGAAATGATGGCCAACAGTTTAACGAGTTTAGATCTTACAAATAACAGTTTAACCAAACTCCCAAAGTCGATGTCAAAGTTGATTAACTTAACCACGTTACAACTAAATTACAATAAAATAGTTAACGTGACCTGGCTACCACAGTCAAGCCGCCTCAATGCCTTGTATCTTGATAACAACAAAATAACAGATGCAGTAAAACTGAGCAATGCTTTAAGACCTTGTGCACAAACACTCAACAGTTTTACTCTTCAAAACAATTCACTGACATCCATCCCCGAGTTATCGTTCTTGACACAGATAACATATCTAAGCTTTCAGTTCAACCACCTAACTGACGCTAATTCTGGATCCTTTCCTGCAAATGTAACTGTATTATTTATGGAAAACAATTTTCTAACCTCCATTCCTACAGCTGTTGTTAACTTAAATCATTTATCTTCGTTATATCTCGACTCAAACAACATACAATTTGTTCAAGGATCTCACATACCGACTTGTGCAGTAATGTTGGGTTTAACCTACAACTCAATATCACAGTTGACCCGAACCAGCTTCCCTTACAATTCGAGCCTAATTGAACTGACTTTAAGCAATAATCCGTTGTCTACAATCTCTCCCGACGCCTTTACCAATATTCCTCTCATTACAAACCTATTCCTTCAGAATACTAAACTAACCCGTCTACCTCTAGCTCTTGCTTCTCTAACAAAATTATATATCTTGGACATTTCATACAGCAAAAGTCTAGTGTGTACATGTGAAGAACAGAGTTTACGGCCATGGGTTCTCTCTCTTAGTGTGTATAGCATTTCAGGAAATTGTGGAGTGACAAGTGTTTACATTTTCTTTGAGGCGCTGAGTCCAGCTTGTCCTCAGATGTTGTAAGAACCTTTTATGTGAGTGTCATTTCATCGATTAAATTACATAAATTATGTTTTGACTTGTTGGTTTCATATTACTTATCATATTTTATTTAATTAACAAATGGAGCTATTAACTCTAGATCCACTGGAACATACACACTTTTTGTTTAATAAAATATAAAATGGAAACACGACCATTAATTGTAAATCAGTCATGACGTATATTGTATTGTACGTGCGTCTGTTATGTTCTCTCTTGAGAACGTCATGTCTACTGACGTACATATAATAATGTTAGTTAACAACTTCTTACACGTGCAAAAGATGATCTTTTCAGCTGTTGATTTTCTGCGCTGTCATTTACTGCTGCTTTAAGATTTCATTTCTCTATTTAATTCAATCTCTATTCTCATTAAATGCTGTCTTTAGTCACAACCTGTCCAGATTTTTTTCATTATCATCATCTTCATTACACCTTCTCCAGATCATGGCATACCACATCTGCACCAGACCTTGCTTTCCATTCACCAGACCTGGATTGGAATATCACACGTATTGTTGGGAAACAACTTGGAGGCAGCGACAACCGACCAGTCTTTTTAGTGGTGCAAAATGAGGCCGTCAGGGAGAGCAGCACTCTCTCCAGATGGAATTACAAAAAGGCAGACTGGAAAATGCATCAACATTACACCAGTGTACTGAATAAAGATCTAAATACAGACAGAGACATCAACAAAATAGTTGATGAATTCAGTAGACTAATAATACAAGCTGCCAGTGAAACAATACCTAGAGGGGCACGGGAACACTACAAACCATCCTGGAGTAGTGAACTAGAGCAACTGCACAATGACATGGAAACATCTCGAAAGCAAGCAGAAAATAACCCTTGCCAGGAACACCACAATAACTATCAGCATGCTAAAGCCAAATTTCAACGGACTAAACTACAAGCCATACGGAGAAGTTGGAAAGAGAAAACAGAGTCCTTGAATCTCGAACGAGACACAAGAAAAGTGTGGAAGCTTGTAAAACAGCTGAATGATGAGGGTACAGAAAGGAACGCCAAAATTACACTGAAGAAAGGGGGGGGGCGGGGAACAATCTAACAGGTAAGCATGCAGCAAATCACTTTGCAGACTCCTTTGCAAATGACAATAATATTGAAATTAGCCTAGAGAAACGACAAGAGACCCGTTTAAAACAACAAAATGCAAGACGAGAAGAGACCGCACATGAAGTCATGGAAATACCCATTACACAAAGAGAGCTAGAGCTGGCAATATCCAAATTAAAAATGAAAAAGTCACCAGGCAGTGATGGAGTGTCCAATGAAATGATCAAGAACTTGGGAACTGCAGCTAAAGCAAAACTACTGCGGATCTACAACATTTGCTGGATCACAGGTAGAGTGCCACAGGCATGGAGAGAAGCAATTATGATACCATTACTAAAGCCAGGAAAAGATGATTCAACGACATCCAGCTATAGACCAATCAGCCTTACAAGCTGTTTGTGCAAAACAATGGAACGTATAATCAATCTCAGACTGCAGTGGTACCTGGAAAGTGAAAATCTCCTTGTCCCACAACAAGCAGGCTTTAGACAGTGTTACTCTACCGAAGATCAGGCAACCTATATTTCCTAGGAAATTGAGGATGCGTTTCAAGAAAAGAAACTGGTACTAGCAGCATGGATAGACCTAAAGAAAGCATTTGATAAGGTATGGAAGGAAGGGCTTTTGAAGAAACTGAGAAATTATGGAGTAAATGGCAGGATGTACAAATGGATCAAAGCATACCTGCATAACAGGAGAGCCAGAGTGCAACTGGATGGTCTTAAGAGTAAGAAGGTCTTACTGCACCAGGGCGTTCCACAGGGAGGGGTACTATCTCCAACACTTTTTCTGATCTACATCAATGACCTAGTTACTGAACTACCACATGGCATCAAAGTGGCAATGTATGCAGATGACTTGGTAATGTGGTGCACAGAGGAGTATGCAACAGTGGCCTCCAAATTGTTACAAAGAGCTATGAATGCACTGAATTCATGGACAAACAGATGGTGTATCAGCATCAATACAGACAAATGCAGTGCTACACTTTTCACTCTCTCCCCAAAACAAAAAGCTGGAGCCATCTACATAAACAATGAGCCAGTGAAAGAAGACAAACCAGCTACGTATCTTGGAGTTACATTTGATAACAAACTATTTTTGAAACAGCAGACAAATAAGGCAACCCAAAAAGCAAGGAAAAAGTTGGCTATTCTAAGAAAGTTGTGTGGAACCACGTGGGATGCGAGTGGGAAAATACTCAGTAAAGTTTACCAACAGAGTATACGCCCACATTTAGAATATGGAGCATCTGCATGGTGCTCAGCATCAAACACCACACTGCAAGAACTGGACAAAGTACAAAATCAGGCACTTAGGGTCATCACAGGAGCAATTAAATCAACACCAATATTGGGATGGAGAAATTGTGGAGGATACCAGCACTGAGAGAACGGAGGGATACAAAGGTGCTGATACAGGCAGAAAAATGTGCTTGCATGCCGAGATATCCAATGAAGGACCGATTCCAAAATCTTGCATTGGGACGACTTAAGAGAAGCGGTTTTATCCACCAAGCCAAGCGTATTAGTAGACAAACACCAGACATGCCAAGAGTTGTTAAACCCCGTAATGCCCATACATGAACAGACTCCCTGGACAGAGGAATCAGGATTATCAATACAAATACGGACAGAAGTGAAAGGTTTAGTTGACAAAGTGGAACAGAATAGTCTACATCGAAAAACAATAACTCCAAGCTTCCTGGATGAAGAATACCCACAAGACCTATGGATTCGTGTGTACACAGATGGATCAGCACAGAATTCAGTAAAGAATGGGGAGCAGGTGCTTATATAGAGTACCCAAATAACACTAAGGATATGAATAAAATAGCAACAGGGAAATATTGTCACAATTATGATGCAAAAATATAAGCAATAAAGTTGGCAATAGAAAAACTGCTAAACAGTAATCTTAGCCCACAGCCTGTAGTTATTGATTCTGTGTTGGTTATGGAAGGCCTCGGTATCACTGCAAACAAATTAAAATCCATAATCGCTCAACCGCCCGTGCCAGTGGAATCATCCGAATCACTAACCCATCTCCCAAACAAAGAAAGGTAACTGTAGTCCCCATCGTAGCAGTCTCAGCACACGTCAAAAGACATAAGGCGAAACCGCGCAGAAAGTGAACACAGCCAACTGTTCCCCGTCATACGATATCATCATTCATCGTAAACAATTGGAATATCGAAAAAAATCAAAACGGATCATCAGTACTCCAGGCACTACAATCCAGAAAATTACCACATCTACAGACCTTATTGACTGAACTCTGCAAGCACCACAGGGTTGCCCTACAGTGGATCCCATCTTACTGTGGAATATCAGGAAATGAGAAAGCAGATCAGTTGACAAAGGAAGGTTCAACAAGCACACAACTAGATACACCGGTTACATACCATCTTAAGAAACAGATAATCAAATCAATCAGAGGACCACAAGCCCCAAATCAGGATGCCTTTCATAATATGAATAGATATGAACAAGTTATCATTATACGCCTCAGAACAGGACAGAATCGACTCCATAGTCACATGTATACAAAATTCAAGATCGGCACATCAACTACTTGTACATGTGGACAGGCGCCACAGATTGCTGAACACATACTTCAATATTGCACAGAATATAGTAGACTAAGGAAAATCCATTGGCCCATACATACAACACTACAGACAAAACTATATGGGCCACTGCAAGAATTACAAAAGACAGTAAAATTCATACAGGAAATGACATTGCAGATATAGACAATACTTCAGGCGAACGATAGATAGATAGATAGATAGATCATTACACCTTCATTATTAGGTACTGAAAAAGAAAAAAAAAATCGTTGGTACCCATTTTAAGTGGCTGGGTGAACCTCGAAGTCAGAAAAGAAAATTCGCCACATCTTGAAATTGAGCCCAGGCACTTCCGAAAATCAGCTACGTTATCCATTAAGTCCCTATAAATGGCATCAATGTGTCATTACAAAAATTATCAGCAGGGCTGAAACTAAGAATAGCAAAATGTTATATCTTCTCAATATTCCTGTATGGTGCAGAAACATGGGCATTAGACAAGAAAAGAGAACAGAAAATTGAAGCCTTTGAAATGTGGATTTATAGAAGAATAGGTAGAATTGGATGGAAAGAAAAGATAACAACCGATGAAGTTTTAATACAACTGAAAATAAAAAGAGAACTACAAAATACAATTAAGACAAAACAAATGAAATTTGTGGGGCACGTTAAAAGACACAACAGCCTACTCAAAGTAATATTGGAAGGGAAAATACAAGGGAAAAGAGACAGACCAAGACTAACATGGACGAGTAACATCAAAAGATGGACAAGTCAATCTATGACAGCCTGCACCATCAAAGCAAGAAACAGAGTAGAATGGCGATCCATGGTAGCCAACCTTCGTTGTGGAGAAGGCACTCGATGATGATGATGATGATGAAACAAATTATGTTCAGTGGTTCATAAGTAGCACCAGGACGAATTACTAAACATCGTTACACTCACGCGAATATTTTTGGAGATGGGACAAAACTTTTCTTCTCGTGGTCATCAATTCGTTCCCTCTCAGTGATTTAGGTGCACCTTATTGTTCTTTAAATCTGAGTTCTCTAGGATGGAACAGATTAATAGACGGAATTGTAAAGTTATTAAATAGATTCAAGTAAAAACAAGTAAAGAGCCCCCGTCACACCAAGTGGCGTATAGGGAATATGGTGTTAGTGACCCTATATTTTACAGACCTTCGGCACATGATTTTTGGGTAATGTGGTCGGTAATACGCCCGCGCTGCTTTAAATCCCAGAAAAAAATCCGGTACCCATTTAAGGCTGGGTGAACCCGGAAACCGTCGATTGGGATCGAACCCTACCCCTTGTCCTTTGTAGTCCAGTTCGCTAACCACTGAGCTATCGCGGCTCAGATAGATTCAAGATGACATCATATCAGGTGATGTACCTCATTACTGTAACAACATTAAATACAACTATTAGAACGCTCGAAAGAAAGAAAGTACGAGTGTAACTTGTACAACAAGTGACAGGTCGATAAAAAGGAACAATGATTTAGCTATTCTCTAAATTAAAGTCACACAAACAATCTGTTATATTGATGTCACTCGATGTAATTAATTAAAGTCGCACAAACAATCTGTTATATTGATGTCACTCGATGTAATTAATTAAAGTCACACAAACAATCTGTTATATTGATGTCACTCGATGTAATTAATTAAGGTCGCACAAACAATCTGTTATATTGATGTCACTCGATGTAATTAATTAAAATCACACAAACAATCTGTTATATTGATGTCACTCGATGTAATTAATTAAAGTCACACAAACAATCTGTTATATTGATGTCACTCGATGTAATTAATTAAAGTCGCACAAACAATCTGTTATATTGATGTCACTCGATGTAATTAATTAAAGTCACACAAACAATCTGTTATATTGATGTCACTCGATGTAATTAATTAAAGTCACACAAACAATCTGTTATATTGATGTCACTCGATGTAATTAATTAAAGTCGCACAAACAATCTGTTATATTGATGTCACTCGATGTAATTAATTAAGGTCTCACAAACAATCTGTTATATTGATGTCACTCGATGTAATTAATTAAAGTCACACAAACAATCTGTTATATTGATGTCACTCGATGTAATTAATTAAGGTCGCACAAACAATCTGTTATATTGATGTCACTCGATGTAATTAATTAAGGTCGCACAAACAATCTGTTATATTGATGTCACTCGATGTAATTAATTAAGGTCACACAAAAAATCTGTTATATTGATGTCACTCGATGTAATTAATTAAGGTCGCACAAACAATCTGTTATATTGGTGTCACTCGATGTAATTAATTAAGGTCGCACAAACAATCTGTTATATTGATGTCACTCGATGTAATTAATTAAGGTCGCACAAACAATCTGTTATATTGATGTCACTCGATGTAATTAATTAAGGTCGCACAAACAATCTGTTATATTGATGTCACTCGATGTAATTAATTAAGGTCGCACAAACAATCTGTTATATTGATGTCACTCGATGTAATTAATTAAGGTCGCACAAACAATCTGTTATATTGATGTCACTCGATGTAATTAATTAAGGTCGCACAAACAATCTGTTATATTGATGTCACTCGATGTAATTAATTAAGGTCGCACAAACAATCTGTTATATTGATGTCACTCGATGTAATTAATTAAGGTCGCACAAACAATCTGTTATATTGATGTCACTCGATGTAATTAATTAAGGTCGCACAAACAATCTGTTATATTGGTGTCACTCGATGTAATTAAAATGCGTGAACCCCTCAACTTGACGCTCTTGCATTGATAAATTTCATTTTAGTTAGACGTGGACGCACTGTCATGTATGACAAGAACGGTCAATATCGACGGTGTTGCAAATGTAGAACTCTGCTGTCACCCCCGAACACATAAAAGAGCAGCAAGAATATAAATATGAAGCTCCTATTATTATTTACCCCGTGTGTTACCGGGGCCTCATTATGACGGAAGTAAAGAATAGTGACACTGTGACCTTCCAGGCATGTCGTAAGAGGCGATCGCTGGCTTGATCGATGGTTTGACAAGCTGTCATTGTAAAAAAAAGTATTGTTATAAAAAAAACAAAGCCATATATTTTAGAAGCGGTGATTTCTGCAATATGTGCCATTTTGGCACGCAAGGTTTCTGTTTTTGAGATTGTGGTTCTGCCCTATGTGCCGTCTTCGGCTCGAAAGGACAATAGATTATTATTTCAGATTGCTAACTGGCACGAAAAACATTATATGTGTGGATGACTAACAGTAACACTTGTTTTGCTATATTTAAGCTTTTTCTTGCGGTTATCAAACAAATGTAGTCTACTAGAAAATATTTGTTTTCATTTTTATCAATTTATTTATTTTTTTTCATTTCGATAAAGCATGTGAACAGGAATGTGAAATCAGAACAAAACAAGCTGGAAATCTATAGGTTAATCGATCAATCATTTCCTGTCAACTTTCTGTATGGAGATCATAACGTCATCTCCTCTAGCTAAATGTAATCTCTGTAGGAACTAACCATCTACCAAGTTCAGTTCAATCAAATCCATGTTGTTGTATTTCATCTTTTTTTTTCGCCAGCTTTGACCTCTGACGAAGTCCCTAGAGACTAGGAACTGAATTTTGCGTGTTAATCAGTTTTCCCTGGCAGCCGTGTGCACAGGGGTCTCTTGCCGCACGGGTAGAAAATTCCGACTTCAAAGATACTCATATTTTTTTCCGTCCATGAGTAATTGACGTTTCAAGCCGAGCCTCGCTGCTGAGACCAGGGGTGGTTTCCGCGGAGAGAAATCATAAATACAAATTCCAACCAGTGTAGCCGGGATTTGAACCAACTTCCTCTCCTTCTCGAGACCGGCGTCTTGCTTCGGGACATACAAGTCCATCATTTTTCATCTGAATTTGAAACAAACAATGACATGTTCAAGCATTTGACCAGATCAACATTATCAATGATGAGGATTAAACACCATAAGCATGGATGATACAGGAGAAAAATAGAATCGTTCTTGACAAATGTTGTCACTCAAGTGGAAAGAGAAGATCATTCCCAAAGAGATGGAAAACAAATAGAGATCAACAATTGTGATTGCCCTCACCATGTATTGTAGGCATGCATGCCGATGGACGCAGACATCTTGAAATTAAACAGAAGATATACAGGGACTTGTATCCTCTGAATGTCTAGATGGGGCTTCTCTATTAGAGACAGGGGCAGGATAGTTGCAAAGAGAAGTGGAGCTTGCTCGGCAACAAACATTTACAATCAGAATTTGGGTTAAAGCGGTTACTGCCGCCTTCCGGGTTCGCAAAGCTTCTTTGAATGAAGCATTCATCGTCTCTCAGTTACTTAGAATGTAATATATATATGTTATCTCTGAATATGTTATATATGAATGTTTTCTCTATCTGTGAACATGACTAGGAACATCTGGCAAGTATATCGCACGTCACGGAGAGCCTGTATAAGGAATGGCATAACATCATTTTAAGCTGTTCTAAGGCAAAACTTTGAAGAGATAAGACTCATGAAAAAAAAAAAGATAGAAAACCATGTGGATCAGTGAGCCTGACTCGTTAATTCTGTGGCCGTGTGTGTTTGTTAGACATTGGTAGAATTAGCCACGAGAGAAGCCGTTCGACAGAATTAAAACCTCAAAATACACAATAGCCTCCACTATACCGTCTGACAACACGGAAAAAAGACCATGTAATAATAGCTGGGTGTGAGTGGATTACTTATGTAGAAGCTTCAATGCTGAGCAAGTTATACTGGATATACACTAATCCACGTCACGCTGGGATGACAGTTAAAGAGACGAGAGACTTACCTTGGGTGGACCTCTAGTCGGGATGATACATACACAAGAGGGATGTTTGGAAGGCCCTCAACATTTGTTGTTCATAAATTGACACCGTTGTCGGTGACGGACGGTTTGAGATTGAAACAATCTGGAATGTAGCGGCAATCAAGTATGAGCGACAATTTACAATGACTAGGTAGATGTGTCTACAGCCAGCACGCTAGTGGAACCATCAGTATGTACACACATGCAGCTAGTACGCTAGTGGAACCATCAGTGTGTACACACACACAGCCATCACGCCAGTGAAACCATCGGTATGTACACACACAGCCATCACGCTAGTGGAACCATCAGTATGTACACACACACAGCCATCACACTAGTGAAGCCATCAGTATGTACACACACACAGCCATCACGCTAGTGAAACCATCAGTATGTACACACACACAGCCATCACGCTAGTGAAACCATCAGTATGTACACACACACAGCCATCACGCTAGTGAAACCATCAGTATGTACACACACACAGCCATCACGCTAGTGAAACCATCAGTATGTACACACACACAGCCATCACGCTAGTGAAACCATCAGTATGTACACACACACAGCCATCACGCTAGTGAAACCATCAGTATGTACACACACACAGCCATCACGCTAGTGAAACCATCAGTATGTACACACACACAGCCATCACGCTAGTGAAACCATCAGTATGTACACACACACAGCCATCACGCTAGTGAAACCATCAGTATGTACACACACACAGCCATCACGCTAGTGAAGCCATCAGTATGTACACACACACAGCCATCACGCTAGTGAAGCCATCAGTATGTACACACACACAGCCATCACGCTAGTGAAGCCATCAGTATGTACACACACACAGCCATCACGCTAGTGAAACCATCAGTATGTACACACACACAGCCATCACGCTAGTGAAGCCATCAGTATGTACACACACACAGCCATCACGCTAGTGAAACCATCAGTATGTACACACACACATCCATCACGCTAGTGAAACCATCAGTATGTACACACACACAGCCATCACGCTAGTGAAGCCATCAGTATGTACACACACACAGCCATCACGCTAGTGAAGCCATCAGTATGTACACACACACAGCCATCACGCTAGTGAAGCCATCAGTATGTACACACACACAGCCATCACGCTAGTGAAGCCATCAGTATGTACACACACACAGCCATCACGCTAGTGAAGCCATCAGTATGTACACACACACAGCCATCACGCTAGTGAAACCATCAGTATGTACACACACACAGCCATCACGCTAGTGAAGCCATCAGTATGTACACACACACAGCCATCACACTAGTGAAACCATCAGTATGTACACACACACACACACAGCCATCATCTACTGAAGAATCTTTCCTAGCACATATAGGTTTATCAGAATGCAGGGATGACTACTCCTGCAGCATTGAGCAATGGTCAATCTTAGAGTTTACACTTTAGACTTTAGACTTTAGAGCGGAATGGCGTCACTGCAGGTAGAGCCATTTCTGCTCAGCCCCAGTCCCATAAATCAACAGAGTGGTTATTCTGATCATTCATACCGTTCTTGAGAACATCTTGCGTTTTGAAATAAAAGCGCGCAGCACATGATCCACATTTTACTGTATTACAAGCTGGTGGATGGAAATATCACCACTGTGGTGTATAGTTAATTAAGAGGTTATGCCTTTATCTTGTTGATTACCCACAAATATGTGACGCTACGTCAGTATCGTCTTTATTTTCAAATAAAATATAAGTATGGCTAGGTGAACCTAGAAGCAGTCAATCGGGAGGTAATCTTCCCTCTTATCCTAGGCATACTGTTTTACTAACCTCTGCTTTCCTGCGGGTTTAAAACTATATATATGAGATCATTTACATACAGATGAAAGAGATGGGAGTGAAGATGAGCACAGCCAGAAGAGAGAAACTTAGTGGACATATAAGAATACTTATCAACCAACACAGAAATGGAGACGTAAGTCGCTGGACACTGCGGGATTTGCTGAGGAGGGGATCTGAGCACCTATGGACATGTTCAGAGTGCAATGATGATTACCTACAAGAACACTTAAACCAACTCAACAGCTCAGGCACAAAATACAACATGAAAATCAATATCAACAAAACAGTAGTCATGAATGTCTCCAAACATAAACAGCACATTAACATAACCATAGAAGGCAGGCAACTAAAACAAGTAGAGCAATTCAAATACCTAGAAAGTCTAATGACAAACGATAATTCTCAAACGGCAGAGATAGAATCAAGATGCAACAAAGCCTGTCGAATCATTGGACAGTTATCACCACTATTATCCAACAGGGAAATAACTCTAGAGGCAAAACGAGCACTATACAATATAATCTTCATCCCAACGTTGTGCTACCTATGCTAGACCTGGACCCTAGATGCAAGAACAATAAGAAAAATAATCTCTGCTGATATTAATGTGTTAGACGAATGACAGAAAACAGTCTGAGAGATAATATCAGAAATGAAGAACTGAGAAAAAAGCTAGAAATAGCCCCCACCATAGAATATATAAGGAAACAACATATAAAATTGATTGGCCATGTGACGAGGCAGAAAGATCAAAACACAACTAAACGAGCCTTCAGCAAACGTTGTAAGAACACCAGAATCAAGGGTCGACCACGAAAAAGATGGATCGATGGAATATTAGAAGCACTAGGAAACATAACAGCAGCAGAGGCGAACAGAAGAACAAAAGACCGCAAATTATATCTCCCCTCGACGCTGAAAGTCAGATGAGGAAGGAGCAAAGAAGAAGAGGAAGATTAGCTTACAGAAATATATTAATTATGTACAGTTTAATTGTTGTCTTATTGGATGCCGCTGCAACTATAGGCTATGTAAAGAGAGTTGGTGTTTATGGTTATGGTTATGGAAGGCCCCGATATCACTGCAAAGGAAATAAAATCAATAATTGCTCAACCGCCAGTACCAGTGGAATCATCCGAATTAATATCTCATCTCTCAAACAAATAAAGGTAGCTGCAGTCTCCATCATAGCAGTTTCAGCACACGCCAAAAGACATAAGGCGAAACCGCACAGAAAGTGAAGACAGCAATATGTTCACCGTCATAAAATATCATCATTCATTGTAGGCAATCAGAATATCGAAACACGATCAAAACGGATGAAACACACATCTCACGGTGAGCTTTGAGCACACTCAGTAGCTCCGGGAGCAGGTCCGACTTGGAATATGAGGAAACTGCAACAAGGAACACTATTCAGACACAGTCTATAATGGTTCATGTCCCCCTATCCGCTATATTGACCAGAATTTCAAGTCCTCCCAAAAATATGTATCGTAATATTTTTTTTTTAAATGTATAGCGCTTGTTGATGTTAAGACATCATTTTTGTCTCCAAACCCAAACATATGAAACACAGTTATTCGTCGAATTATCTACATCGCATATCAAAAAACAGTCTGTAATTGATGAGATCTCCCCTGTGATGTGAATTTGTAAAATAATAAACCAATTCACAAGTCTAAGAATGTTGATAAAATGTGAAAACCTCCGTATTGGTCTATATAGCGTTTGTAAAAAAAAGAGGTTATTCTTATCAGAACTATTAGTCACGACACGCCGGGATTGTACGCCGGAGAAAACTGATTATAAGGAAATTTAGTTTTGTGAAGATGTAAGTAACTGTTAGATTTATACATTAGCTTGTGTGTTTCTTGGTTTTTAAATTAATATTAATTTTATACTTAGGAAAGCTAATAATTATTTTGTATTATCAAAGCTAATAATTATTTTTATTTTTATCAAAAGCGAGTAATTATTTTTGTATTAATCAAAATGTCACCAGATTTGTTTAATATTTATAGTGAGATTATTTTAAGATCCATAAGGGGCATGCCTGAAATAACAATTGGAGGCCATAATATAAATAATCTAAGGTATGCTCCCGTGTGTTACCGGGGTTTCATTATGTGGGAAGTTAAGAATAGTGACACTGTGACCTTCCAGGCATGTCGTAAGAGGCGACTAAGGAGGTTGATCGATGGCGTGACAAGCTGTCATTGTAAAAAGCATTGTTATGGAAACAGAACCATACATTTTAGAAGCAGTGATCTCTGCAATATGTGCCACTGTGGCACGCCAGGTTTCTGTTTTTGAGAGTGTAGTTCTGCCCTAAGTGCCGTCTTCGGCTCGAGAAGGACAATAGATAGATAGATGCTGATGATACAGTCTTAATCGCAAAGAGTGAAAATGAGTTACAAGAAATGTTGGACATTATAGTGAAAGAAAGCAAAAATAAAAGACTTAGCCTAAACAGCAAAAAGACAGAAGTAATGGTAACAACAATGAAAAAGACATCACCTCAGTGCAAAATAAAGACAAGTGGAACAATATTAAAACAGGTAAATGAATTTAAATATTTGGGAACTTTGTTAACCTCAGATGGTAGATGTACAAAAGAGGTGAGATGCAGAATGGCTCAGGCAAAAGCAGCTTTCCAGAAAATGAGGAAGACACTATTCAATCCATTTTTGACAATAGAAATAATTAAAAGAGTTCTTAAATGTTATGCAGAGCCAGTCTTAACATATGGAAGTGATTCATGGACAATAGGACAACAGACAAGAAAATCACTGGAGTCTGTAGAAATGTGGTTTAACAGAAGAATGTTGAGAATACCATATTTCCAATATTAGGAAGAAACAATCAACATTTTTGGTCATGTAATGAGAAGAGAACAACTGGAATATATTGTAACAACTGGAAAAATTGAGGCACGAAAAGATAGAGGGAAGCAAAGAGAGAAAATGCCAGACAGCTTAAGAGAATTGCTTGGCAGAAGGTCAACGACAGAGATGATAGAGAACTGTCGAGATCGAAAGTTGTGGAGTGATATGATCACCTACGCCAGTAGGCCCGGTACTTGATGAGGATGATGATTTATCAAAATCTAATAATTATATTTGTATTTATCAAAAGCTAATAATTATTGTTGTATTTATCAAAGTTAATAATTATTTTTCTCGATAAGTAAGGAAAAAAACTAACATAATGAAGGTGTAAGGAGATAACACAAGCACTGGATCATAGTAGCTGTTTTCAGAGTAACGCTCCTCCGTCAGGTTCACACTGTGTGGCAAACAAACAATAAACATATAGAAACTCTAAAGAACAACAATTAATAGAGAAACCGTAACTATGTATTTATGAGCAAAATAAAAGCAGGGGAGGTAATCGCTAGTCATGGATAGTTGTTATTTCTACCTTATGTGTTGATTTCGGCCCGATATGAACAAACTATTCTATTTCTGTACTGATATGTTCATGTTATCTCCTTATTTTGATCTCTTTTCATTTGTTAGTCTACTGTCCATGATTCGCTTCCATAGGTCAGAATTGGTTCTATATAGCACCGATGAACTCTCTTTCTCATTTCTATTGACATAGATTTGTTGCATAAGATATTTTTCTAAAATGCTATTTTGGCTTGAGCTATTCTGCTTATTATTTCTGTGGTGCATCTTCCATCCTATGTTATTATTGTGCCCAAGTATTTGACGCGTTGCACTTGTTTCAGATTTGCCCTGTTTATTTTCATGCTGCATGATGGTGATGATTGTTTCTTCGATATGTATTGTAATACCGACCACATTACCCCAAAAATCATGTGTCGAAGGTCTATAAAAATTATAGTCACTAACACCATATTCCCTATACGCCACTTGGCGTGACGGAGTTCTTTACTTTTTACTTTACTGCCATGCAAGATGCACATAATAGAGTTTTGATTTCAACATTTCATTTGCTATTTCCACTGAAAGGTAACAGAGAAGGAATACATGAAGTAAAGTGAGGAAACATTGAAAGAAGAAAAGATAAAGTGAAGGTAAGAAACAATGTACCTGAAAACTTAAGCTGTTGTTGATGTCATGCCACGAACAGATGTAGACAGGGTGCCCTTTTGCTCACAGAGTGTGGCGTTTAGTAATGGCTTTCGTGACATTCCCAGCTTTTGCTGGATATGTTGGAGTTCGTCTAGTCCCAAGCTGTGTTAGGAAACTACTAGTCCATCCTAAAGGTACGGCAACACTAAGTCTTCTATATTAGTAAATGCCACCAATCAAGAAAACACGGCTATTCTAGCCACTGGTAGCCAGCCTGTTTAACGCAGGAGACAAATGATAATAAATGAATGTTATTATAGGGGGAAACTTCCGAGGCGATAATCAGCGAATTTATTCAGAGGAAGAGGTATGTTTACAGCATTCGGAAAAAATGACAAATAATCAAAAAGAGGAAAAAAAAAAGAAACAAAGAACAATATATGGTCCGAAGCAGGATCGAACCCGTACTCAGTGGTACAGCGCCTATCCACGAAAAGCCAAACACTAGGAAACACTGCCACTGGCTGTTACCGGTGAAAGACCAACGAGATGGTATAAATGCTAGATCTTGGTCAGCTAATGATCAGCCAACCTTGGTGTTGTACCGCAGGTCGCAGATGCTTACATCAACCCCTTTTTTTCTCCCCCACCCCCTCACTTCAACAGAAAGTCAACATCGGACCTGATACAAGTTGTTGACACAAAGTGGTGAAGAGACGTGAGCACATCTGTCAACTTACACTTAATGATGATGATTCTATCTTACATATTGCAATCTCTCTCTCTCTCTCTCTCTCTCTCTCTCTCTCTATCTATCTATCTATCTATCTATCTATCTATCTATCTATCTATCTATCTATCTATCTATCTATCTATCTATCTATCTATCTATCTATCTATCTATCTATCTATCTATCTATCTATCTATCTATCTATCTATCTATCTATCTATCTATCTATCTCATACTCTATCTTCTGCAATAAGTAAAAGTAAACTAAATAGCCCCGTCACGCGAAATGGAGTATAGGGAATATGGTGTTTTTGAGTTATTGAGTTATTGAGTTATTTTCGGGTCATCATGATTGCACCCCGAACATGTCCATAGGTGCTCAGATCCCCTCCTCAGCAATTCCCTCAGTGTCCAACGACTGACGACTCCAGTTCTATGTTGGTTGATAAGTCTTCTTACACGGCCACTAAGTTTCTCATTTCTGGCCGTGCCCATCTTAGCTCCCATTTCCATCATCCGAATAAGTGACCTCGATCTGTGTTTGTCGAAGTCCTGTGCTCTTCCCACTTCTCGGAGGGCATTGATGATGTCCTCCCGATCCATTGGTTGCCCGTCCTCAACGATAGCGCAACTAGCCAACCTGTCCGCTCTTTCATTTCCCTGTACTCCCGCATGTCCAGGGACTACGAATATGATGTTTATGACCATAATTTCTTTATACCTTCGGCATATTGGGGTAATGTGGTCGGATATTACGCCCATGCCGTTTGATTTCCCATAAAATTCGGTATCTATTTAAAGTTGTGTGAACCCGGAAGCCGTGGATCAGAATTAAACCCGACCTCTTGTCCTTTGTAGCCCAGTTCACTAACCACTGAGCTATCGCGGCTCCCATCAATACGTAAGTCTCTGTCCAAATATCTAATACTATTCATAAAACTTGCATCCATCTGTATTATTGCTAATGTATAATAACCCTTACGCAAACAATCTTCTTACCCTTAACTAAATCTCCTTGTTTTGTTATTTTGTTGTAGATGCAATATTTTGAATTGTATTTATTAACCTCTCTCCAGCAGTTTCTTTCTTAAATTTAAAGTATTTCCTTTTGTCTGGATGTTTTTTCATTCTATTTATTGGACAAAATCTGTATTACTTTTACTTGTACATTTTAAAATGTGGACATCAATCTCGGTATGTCCCACTGCAGCATCTTTTATTTCATATTTCATTACTGTTCTCCGACAGAATATTACAAGTATCTTCTGTTGATATTGCTTTCAGTAATCTTTTTTTCATTCCATTTTAATGATATTTAAACAGTTCTTTACAGATAATTATCTTATTTTAATGATAAAGTTGTTCAATATTGTTATTTTATTTGTCAACTTTTAATGATAGGTTTTCAACATTTCATTTATTATCTTCTGCTGATGTTGTCTTGCCTCATGATTTTCTCTGTCTATTACTTGTTGCTGAAAACAATATAAAATGTTCATTAGACGAGACACTATTTATCCAGATAGAGACAGTTCAATGCCATGACTACATTGGACATACTATAATCAGTGATGGAAAATGCCAAACTAAAATAAACAAAAGCATAAGAATGGCAACAAATTAATGTTAATGTCATGAAAAGTATACCAGCATCAAAACAAATAACACTAGGGCTAAAACTAAGAATAGCAAAATGTTATATCTTCTCAATATTCCTGTATGGTGTATAAACATGGACATTAGAAAAGAAAACAAAACAGAATATTGAAGCCTTTGTAATGTGGATTTATAGAAGAATAGGCAGAATTGGATGGACAGAAAAGAGAACAAATGGTGAAGTTTTAAAACAACTAAAAATTAAAAGAGAACTACTAAACACAATTAGAACAAGACAGATGACATTTTTAGAGCTTGTTAAAAGACACAAAAGCCTACTAAAAGTAATATTGGAAGGGAAAATACAGGGTAACAGAGGCAGAGGCAGACCAAAACTAACAAGGACGAATAACATCAAAAGGTGGAACAGTCAGCCTATGACAACATGCATCATAAAAGCAAGAGACAGAAGGGAATTGCGCTCCATCGTATTCATCCTTGAATGCGGAGACGGCATTCGATGGTGATGAAAGATAGAGAAGCAGAACACACATATTACAATACAGAAAGTATTCCATAACCAAATAACCAAATAAAAACAGAAAGTAGACATCAACAATAATAACATGTATTTAAAGAACCTTATATAAAATACATAAGAATGTACATTCATTTTAACAACTCTCAATCTCAATCACTAAGATTTTCTTTTCTAAATTAGTATTTAAAATATAATACAAGCAATTTAACTTAATTATCATCATCATGTGCCATACCGGTTGGCGTAGGCGATCATGTCTTTCCACAATCTTCTATCTACATATTATATATATGTTAATCTAATTATATATATTTTAACCTATTTATATATATTTTAACCTAATTGTATATATTTTAACCTAATTATATATATTTTAATCTAATTATATATATTTTAATCTAATTATATATTTTTTAACCTAATTATATATATTTTAACCTAATTATATATATTTTAACCTAATTGTATATATTGTAACCTAATTATATATATTTTAACCTAATTATATATATTTTAACCTAATTATATATATTTTAATCTAATTATATATATTTTAATCTAATTATATATTTTTTAACCTAATTATATATATATTAACCTAATTGTATATATTGTAACCTAATTATATATATTTTAACCTAATTATATATATTTTAACCTAATTATATATATTTTAACCTAATTATATATATATTTTAACCTAATTATATATATTTTTAATTTCCTAAGATCAAAGAATGATCGGGATTTCCGAACTGATCTTGTTTGCATTGATGACGTCCCTTGTACAAGGCGATGGTTGCCCATTTAAGGTATACTGGATATAGAGAGATATATTACAGGTTCATTCATTCATTTTAGTGCTGTCTTCACATCGAAGGTTGGCTACCACGGAGCGCTATTTTACTATGTTTCGTACCTACATGGTTAACCTTGTACTAGATATCACAGTAGTTGTAAATTAAACGGAATAACTTTATATAAAATTTGAAATCTTATAATAAAAAATTACACCACTCAAGTATTTTATCCTTTAAGCTTTTAGACAGTTTAACGAGTAAGGTTAAACATCGAATACATAAAGAAACAACAGATAAATTGGTTCGGCCACATAACAAGACAAAAAGAACTAACAAACACTCAAAGAGCCATAAACAAACGCTACGAAAACGCCAGATTGAGAGGAAGACCGAGAAAGAGATGGATAAAGGGAATACTAGAATCACTAGGAGGAATAACACCAGAAGAGGTCAATAGAAGAGCAAAGAATCGCAGATTGTATCTCCCCTCGATGCCAACGGCAATAGAGGAAGGATAGAAGAAGTAGAAGAACGAGTAAGGTGGACATAACTCCTACATCTCTATTGCATGTTGCATTTAGAACCCACTGAAGCTCGGTACTGACGGACAGAACATATGATCAGACTATAGTACATGTATAAGTTTGTCGTGAGTGAAATGTTGATCGCCACACGTTTCCTGATACGTTATTATACCCATACCTAGTCGTATTGTTTTGTTATATCCCTACCTTACACGACAGTAGATTTATTCATCGTAGTCTTGTTAAATGGTTTGACAGTACCAGTGGATATCTTCACAGTAGTTCTATTATATCTAAATGGTTTGACAGTACCAGCTGATATCTTCACAGTAGTTCTGTTATATCTAAATGGTTTGACAGTACCAGCGGATATCTTCACAGTAGTTCTGTTATATCTAAATGGTTTGCCAGTACTAGTGAATGTCTTCATCCTTGTTTTATTATAACTAAATGGTTTGACAGTACTGGTGGAATTCTTCATCGTGGTTTTATTATAGCTAAATGGTTTGACAGTACTAGTGGATGCCTTCATCGTTGTGTTATTATAACTAAATGGTTTGGCAGTACTAGTGAATGTCTTCATCGTGGTTTTATTATAACTAAATGGTTTGACAGTACTGGTGGAATTCTTCATCGTGGTTTTATTATAAATAAATGGTTTGACAGCACTAGTGAACGTCTTCATCGTGGTTTTTAATAACTAAATGGTTTGACAGCACTAGTGAATGTCTTCATCGTGGTTATGTTATATCTATATGGTTTGGCAGCACTAGTGGGCGTCTTCGTCGTGGTTATGTTATATCTAAATGGTTTGATAGTGCTAGTGGATGTCTTCGTCGTGGTTATGTTATATCTAAATGGTTTGATAGTGCTAGTGGATGTCTTCATCGTGGTTATGTTATATCTAAATGGTTTGATAGTGCTAGTGGATGTCTTCATTGTGGTTATGTTATATCTAAATGGTTTGATAGTGCTAGTGGATGTCTTCATTGTGGTTATGCTATATCTAAATGGTTTGATATTACTAGTGGATGTCTTCATTGTGGTTATGTTATATCTAAATGGTTTGATAGTGCTAGTGGATGTCTTCATTGTGGTTATGCTATATCTAAATGGTTTGATAGTACTAGTGGATGTCTTCATTGTGGTTATGTTATATCTAAATGGTTTGATAGTGCTAGTGGATGTCTTCATTGTGGTTATGTTATATCTAAATGGTTTGATAGTACTAGTGGATGTCTTCATTGTGGTTATGTTATATCTAAATGGTTTGATAGTACTAGTGGATGTCTTCATTGTGGTTATGTTATATCTAAATGGTTTGATAGTGCTAGTGGATGTCTTCATTGTGGTTATGTTATATCTAAATGGTTTGATAGTACTAGTGGATGTCTTCATTGTGGTTATGTTATATCTAAATGGTTTGATAGTGCTAGTGGATGTCTTCATTGTGGTTATGTTATATCTAAATGGTTTGATAGTGCTAGTGGATGTCTTCATTGTGGTTATGTTATATCTAAATGGTTTGATAGTACTAGTGGATGTCTTCATTGTGGTTATGTTATATCTAAATGGTTTGATAGTACTAGTGGATGTCTTCATTGTGGTTATGTTATATCTAAATGGTTTGATAGTGCTAGTGGATGTCTTCATTGTGGTTATGTTATATCTAAATGACTTGATACACCCATCATCATTATCATCTGACCTGTTCCCATGATATCTACTCTGAAACTGTCTCTGTCTTGAGAAAGGTGTCCAACCTCTGTAGCAAGTCATTCCTAGACAGTCTGTGACTTGATGCACCCACAATGACCTAGGCTATCCATCTATCTCCTTTACCTGTAACTATGCCCTCCATTAGTATCTACCCTATATCGTTTAACATTACCAAGACATTTTCATTTCTTTATGATCTTCTTACAAATATGACATGTTTTACCCTATAAGAGAACCATTATATTCTTCTTTAACACTTGCATTCATTATATCATTGATCTATTTTTATGGAGATTCGTCTATTGCTCATGTTACACATCTATATTTGTTGTGGAAAAAATACAAGAAAAACATAAAACTAAAACATAATTGTTGACACACATAGATCTCGTTCACAGTTTCGAACCTCACGTGACTTACATAATAAACTGTGTAGACTGTCACGAACATTTGATCTGCTAAATATGATGGACTTTATGACAAAGTTCTACGTGTGTGATAATCCCTCACTTGTTAATTTCGGTGTTGTCAGAAAAGAGAGATATTCTGGACGAATTACTGGATTTGTCAACAATCATCGAACTGACACAATTAGCCGTTGTGTGCTGATGAACACTCTGAGCAGAAGATGGGATCACCTATGGCTGTGTCTGAAGTGCTGATAATCCAAATTAATTCTTTCAGTACGGAAGTTTATTACCAATTTAGCGGTAGATATTTCAGAGAGAAAATTGTTCTTGTTTTTAGATATAAATATACATTGAGTTATTGAGTTATTTGCGGGTCATCATCATTGCACTGCGAACATGTCCATAGGTGCTCAGATCCCCTCCTCAGCAATTCCCTCAGTGTCCAGCGACTGACGACTCCAGTTCTATGTTGGTTGATAAGTCTTCTTACACGGCCACTAAGTTTCTCATTTCTGCCTGTGCCCATCTTAACTCCCATTTCCATCATCCGAAGAAGTGGCGTGGATCTGTGTTTGTCGAAGTCCTGTGCTCTTCCCACATCTCGGAGGGCATTGATGATGTCCTCCCGATCCATTGGTTGACCGTCTTCAACGACAGCGCAGCTAGCCAACCTGTCCGCTCTTTCATTTCCCCGCACTCCCGCATGTCCAGGGACATAAACAAAGGTGACCTTACGTATTTTGGATTTCTGCAACGACTCTACACATATAAATATACATGTTTTTATTTATCGAACACTTAACATATTATATATGAATTTTTAGATAATTAAACAAGGAAGTATATTTCACCAATACCAAGATGATACAAGACATATAAAAAGAATGGTTTGATGACAGTTTACGCTAATCAAGTTGAAAGTGGAGGCGAAGGTGCACCTCACAGCACCAGAGCTGGAAGTTGTCAGCGACCCACAGCTGATGGCTTGCGCCAGGATCGGTGAACCAGAACCATCCAGACCCTGCTCCACCTCTCCGCGGTATTTCTAGTAACAGACTAACCTGTTTGTTAAGCGAGTAGGGATCGAAGATGGAAGACAACCCGGTACTCAAAATTGTCGTGCTGAGGTCGGATGTATTGGGCCGAAAAGCGCAAATATCACAGTTATACTGCAAACCACAACACAACGCAGATACACCAACTTAACGTCCTTTTAAGGGCGGATGATGAAGAGGAATTCTATAGTCTATAGTGCGTCGAAACGTGCGGAGGGTTCAACATAACATAACAGAATCCCTGAAGCCTGTATCCAATACGTTTAATTATTACAGTGTGTAAAGCACAAATTATGGCAAAACCTATTTTAGAGACCAATTTTTGATATGCTCAAAATTGCCTAGCAAAACAATGCTATGTCATTTAAAATGTTAAAATAATTCAGTTTTCAGGCAATTGTTTATTATTATAATGTGATTTTTTGTTCCCGTTCGCCAGCTTCTACCTCTTACGAAGTCCTTAGAGACTAGGAACTTAATTTTGCGTGTTAATTCATTTTTCCCTGGCAGCCGTGTACACAGGGTCCCTCGCCGCACAGGCAGATAACTCCGACTTCGGAGGTGCTCATATTTTTTTCCGTCGACGAGTAATTGACGTTTCAAGCCGGGGCTCGATGCTGAGAACAGAGGTGGTTGCCGCAGAGAGAAATCATAAATAAAAATCCCAACCTCTCTGTCTCGAGGCCGGCGTCTTGCCTCGAGGCCAACCAGTCCCCTATAATGTGATATCAACAAGGATAACTTTCCCTGCCGAGATAGTTATACGCAAATAATTAGTTCCATCATTCCATTTCGGAGTGGTCAATCTGCCTTGACTGTTTTATTCCTGATCCACTAGGTAGAGACACATTCAATGGTGAACGCTACAACAAAGATTCGTACTTCGAACCTTCCAGATCTCGCATGCTAATTTCCAGAGGAAGGAAATGATGATAACAAAGATTAAAAGGAAAATAATCGAAACGATCGATCAAAGCGATGATGACAATTAAATATTGCAATAGCATCTTATTATTGCTTCATTTAAATAGCAACACAAATAATGTTGATAGAACGTCAATTTTATAAATAAAATGTGTAGGTCTCTTTCTATTGCCATCAAATAGTTGCTACAATTTAAAAATGTTTGTTATTACCGTATTATTCCGTCTAGAGCGGGCTACTTTTTAAATCGCAGAAAGAATACATTTACTATATATATATATAGGGAATCGCTATAGCTCAGTGGTTAGTGAACTGGACTATAAAGGACAAGAGGTAGAGTTCGATCCCAACCGACCGCTTCCGGGTTCATCCAACCTTAAATGGGTACCGGATTTTTTCCTGGGAAAGTAAAGCGGCACGGGCGTAATACCGACCACATCACCCCAAAAATCATGTGCTGAAGATCAGTAAAATTTATAGTAACTAACACCATATTCCATATACTCCACTTGGCGTGACGGGGGCTCTTTATTTTTTTTACTTGTATATATATATATATTTATATACAGCTTAAACAGTCGAAAGAAAGGTATTTTGGGAGACCAAATTTACAGAGATTTGGATTAAGGAAAGGAAGAATGGTAAAAGGGTGGATGAATGGTTGCATGATTGGATATAAAGATAACAAGCTGACAGTGTTCTTGTCGACAGGAATGCGACTGTATAGGAACGGAAATCCTGTGCAATTATGACAGTTTCAAATCGATGCCTCAGAAAATCTTTAACAGCTCTGCTTTTACATCCTTAATCTTGGACGTAAGTACATGTACTTGATTTTCTTATAAGCAACCTGCAGTGTTTGATAACCATTTTGTTTCGAATATCTTCACTCACCTGTTCTATTGAGACGATATATTTTGTTATTGAGTTATTGAGTTATTTGCGGGTCATCATCATTGCACTCCGAACACGTCCATAGGTGTTATTTTGTGTAGAAGTTATAACTGGGTCTGTGATATTTAAAAGGGTCTTCAGTCACTTGGCAAGCCACATTATTGAAAAGCCACGGAGAAGAACATGGGCGCCGCAATAGCTCAGTGGTTAGTGAACCTGACTACAAAGGACAAGAGGTAGGTTTCTATCCCAACCGACGGCTTCCGTTTCATTCAGCCTTTAATGGGTACCCAATTTATTCTGGAAAAGTAAAGCGGCACGGGCGTAATACCGACCACATTACCCTAAAAATCATGTGCTGGAGGTATGTAAAATTGATGGTCACTAACACCATATTCCCAATACGCCACTTGGCGTGACGGGGCTACTTTACTTTTTTTCTTTTTTACAGAGACGAACTTGAAGCTTGATCAGCCCTGATTTATTAACATAAATCCACAGATCCTGACTATAATCAGCTTATTTTCTGTCCATTGTTATCCCCTGACATATTTTTTTACTTGGACCACTTGGGGTAACAGAAGCGCCTGCGATCTGCAGTCGCAATAGCAAGGTCGGCGCACCATCAGCTGACCAAGACCTAGCAGTTCTACCTCCGCGTGGTCTCCCATGGTAACAGTCTGCATCAAAACAGGCAGGCTAACAGAAGCTAGGATCGCCGTGTTCCCTGTAGTGGTTGCTGTTACTGATACAGAAGACTTAGTATTTCAGTACCTCTGGGCTGGACTAATAGTTTGCCAGCATAGCTTGTGATAGAGGAACTCCAACTTCTCCAGTAAGAGCCGGGAATATCAAGAAAGCCATAACGACCCGCTACATCAATGAGTCAAAGGGCACCCTGTCCGCATCAACTCGTGGCATTACGTCAACTTAACTCATTGAAGCACTTTAGTGATCAGTACATTTTTTGTTTATAATCTTTCTTTAGTCCACATCCTGTGAGATTAGTTTGACCTGTTTGAATGTTTTCTCTGTGGAGTGTTTCATACGATCAAAGCATTTCACTTTCTTTCTTTGTTATCTTCGCCTGTTTCTGTTTTTTGTTGCTCATTGCCATATGGTTTGGCAGAACCCTTAAATCCTGTGATATGCCTTTGTCAGCTTAATTTCTCTGTTTGATCCTTATCGACGGCTTCTAGGTTCCCCTAGCCTTAAACGTGAGCGTGTTTTTTTTTTCTGAGGCTAAGAAAAAAGCGCTGGCATAATACTGACCATATTTTTTTAAAAAATGTGTGTCTTTATAAACGCCACATTCACGCCTCAAAATATTTCTTATATGCTTCAATGCGTGATAGTTTCCCTGTTTCCTTCTCCTTCATCTACACATCGATTACAGGTTTTACGGTAACAATTTATTTCTATGGCTTGTACTTTTAATATAATTCTATGTCATAAACCATGTTTCAAAGGCATATAAAGACATGATGTTACTAATGTGCAAATTTAATAATAAATGTATTTATTTGATATATTGAATTATTATTAAACTTTTTAATTCCATTCTTCCATTTAGTATCGCAGTGTTCCTTTAGATTTTACAGTCATTAATACTTTATTTCTTGTAAAGATTTATAGAAGATTTATAAATGATTTATACATTGAAACACTTAACATTTTTCTGGCACATCATGAGAAGAAGAAAGTTGGAACACTTGGTTACAAGTGACAAAAAAATAAAAGGAAAGAGAGATCGCGGACGACAAAGAGAGAAAATACTGGATAGCTTGGTGTCATGGCATGGAAAACAGTCAACAGCAGAACTGATACGATGCACTGTAGATAGAAGATTGTGGAAGGACATGATCGCCTACGCCAACCGGTATGGCACATGATGATAATGAAAGATTTACAGAGGTTGATTTGAAGAGCATGTATTCTTTTCGACGCTAATTATCCGGACATACTTTGTAGAGACTTGGTCCAGTTTATTAAACAGTGCAAGAAGGTATTGACTAGATGAGGATCCGACAAAGAGTCAGTTATAAATGCATCTTTGGATCCTTATCCGCTTATCTCACCTTTTTTATATCAAATGCATCAATATTTGTAAGTTCAATAGAAAAGGCGATATGATATAAACATGAATAACACACTGCTCAACTCTTATTCTCAATGCTTACTACCGTTATTTATTAAACCATTTTTATCGTATGAACTAAATGTGGTAAAACATCATATATAACCATTTTTACTTACAGCATCTAATGATGTAAAGTAAAGTACCCCCGTCACGCCAGGTGGCGTTTAGGGAAATATGGTGTTAGTGACCCTATATTTTACAGAACTTCAGCACATGATTTTTGGGGTAATGTGGTCGGTATTACGCCCGTGCTGATTTACTTTCCCAGAAAAAAATCCGGTACCTATTTAAGGCTAGGTGAACCCGAAAGCCGTCGGTTGGGATCGAACCCTACCCCTTGTCCTTTGTAGTCCAGTTCACTAACCGCTGAGCTATCGCGGCTCCCTATCTAATGATGTACGTTGTCAAAATCTTGGAAAAGTCAAAACATTTTCAACTTATGTCGTATTCTCTACAATTTTCACTCATTTAAAAAAAAAAATAGAATATAACGAGATATATTAATCTTTTTGCTAAATATTTAGAAATTGCTATTATTAACTGGGAGCCGTGAAAGCTCAGTTGTTAGTGAGCCTGACTACAAAGGACAAGGGTAGGGTTCGATCCTGATCGACGGCTTCCGGTTTCACCCACCCTTAAATGGGTACCGGATTTTTTCTGGGAAAGTAAAGGTGCACGGACGTAATACCGATCACATTACCCCAAAAATCATGTGCCGAAGGTCTGTAAAAGTTATGGTCACTAATACTATATTCCCTATACACCACTTGGTGTGACGGGGCTCTTTACCGTTTTTAAAATTATTATTATTAACTACAAAGGAAAAAGAGAAATTATTTTTTTCTCTTTTTTTCTTGACATTGACGAGCATGCCCTTCTGCAATCTTCTATCCAAAGCGCATCGTATCAATTCTGTTGTTGTTTGTTTTCCATGTCTTGACACCAAGCTATCTAGTATCTTCTCTCTTTGTAGTCCACGATCTCTCTTTCTCTGTATTTTGCCAGTTGCAACCAAGTATTCCACTTTTTTCATCTTTTTTTGATGCGCCTGAAAAATGTTGATTATTTCTTTCTGATTATTTTTCTAGGAGAGCCCCTTTTAAGTTGGCCTGTTTGAGAATGTCCTCATTCGTCTTTTAAACTGTCTAGGGAACTTTCAACATTCTTCTGAGAAATTCAATCTCTGTGGCATCTAATTGTCTATTCATTTGTTTGTCTACATTCCCCTTAGACACAATTTTAAAATGTACATTTGTAACAATTTAATGATAAAAGGACGTATATTTACCACTTTCTAAAATGATAAATCTGATCAACAGGGAAATCCGATCACAATAATACCAGTTGGAAGTCTACCGGCGAATCTATCAAGCATTTCCTTAGAGGGCGTCCCGATCGAGACCATAGATGACAACGCCTTCGACGAGTCCATCTACACACTAGGAGGATTATACTTCTCAGGAGCAATGTTTACGCAAATTCCTCAAGCCGTGTTTCATTTGAAGGCTCTCACAAGTTTACAAATCCATCAAACCAAGATTCTTGTGTGGAATATAGACGGCATGAACCAGCTCGGCCCTACCTTGGAGATACTTGACCTAGATACTGTAACGTTCTCATCTTGGCCTACCTGGATGAAGTCAATGACTAATCTAACTCAGTTGACTATAACTAGGTGTTCTATCTCAACAATCCCTGATGATGCTCTAGATACGATGGCCAACAGCTTAACGAGTTTAGATCTTTCAAATAACAATTTAATTAAACTACCAAAGTCGATGTCAAAGTTGACCACTTTAACCACGTTAACACTAAATTTCAACAAATTAATGGACGTGTCCTGGCTCCCACAGTCAAGCCACCTCAGTACCTTGTATCTTGATGACAACAAAATAACAGATGCAGAACAACTGAGCAATGCTTTAAGACCATGTGCACAAACACTCAACAGTTTTACTATTCAAAACAACTCACTGACATTCATCCCCGAGTTATCGTTCTTGACACAGATATCATATCTAAGCTTTGTGTACAACCACCTAACTGACGCTAATTCTGGATCTTTTCCCGCCAAAATAAGCAGCTTGGAATTTGAATACAATTTACTTACCTCTATTCCTAGTGCCATAATTAGCTTAAGCCATTTAACTGGGTTATATCTGGACTCAAACAACATACAATTTCTTCAAGGTAGGCAAATACCGACTTCTCTACAAGTGTTGGATTTAAGCTCCAACTCAATATCACAGTTGACCCGAACCAGCTTCCCTATCAATTCGAGCCTAAATGCCCTGACTTTAAACAACAATCCGATTACTAGAATTTCTCCCGACGCCTTTACCAATATCCCTCTCCTTACAGAACTAAACCTTCAGAATACTAAACTAACCCGTTTACCTCTAGCTATCGCTTCTCTGACAAAATTAACTTACTTGGACGTTTCTAACAGCAACAGTCTAGTGTGTACGTGTCAAGAACAGAGTTTGGTCCCGTTGATTGTATCTGTTGGTCTCTACCAGGTTTTGGGAAATTGTGGAGTTACAAATATCTACTTTTTTTTTACAGTCTTGAGTCCACAATGTCCTCAGATGACGTGAGATCCATACCGTTTTGATCCGATAAACATTTTAATGAATGAATAAACGGAGTTAATTAAACATATAACACTATATCCCCATAATGTAGGCGTATTACATATTATTAAATTAGAAAAAAAAAAGTTAAGACCCATAATCATTATTGTTGACTTAATGTGCTGCTTTTACATTCTTCCTTTCAAATCTATGTCTACATGTTTAGATAATTATGTTGCTACGGAATGTCTTATCTCTAGATTAGCTGATCTATTTATCTGGTGACCTACTACTCAGCCAGTGTCTGGATAAGGCGGTAAAGGCAAACAAATGAATTCAAATATGTAAGTAATTTAATGACGTGAAAAATATACTAACAACAGAACAAATAACAAAAGGGATAAAACTTAGAATAGCAAAATGTTACATCTTCTCAAAATTCCTGTATTGTTCAGGAACGTGGACATTAGACAAGAAAACAGAACAGAAAATTGAAGCCTTTGAAATGGGGATATATAGAAGAATAGGTGGAATTGGATGGAAGGAAAAGAAAACAAACGACGAAGATTTAAAACAAGTAAAAATGCAAAGAGAACTACTAAACACAATTAGAACAAACGAATGATATTTCTGGGGCATATTAAAAGACACAACAGCCTAATAAAAGTAATATTGGAAGGGAAAATACAAGGTAAAAGAGGCAGAGGCAGACCAAGACTAACATGGACGAGTAACATCAAAAGATGGAGAAGTCAACCTATGACAATATCTGCACCAGCAAAGCAAGAGACAGAGTGGAATGAATTTCGATGCGGAGACGGCAGTCAATGATGATGATGATGATGAAAAAGAAAGCGCAGCTGCTGTTAAGATAATGACAAGGATGAAAAGAAAAGTGGAAAAGATGGCTATATATAATTACTTGCATATATGTGTATGTGTTTAATTGTTCCTGCTGAAGGCATACTGAGCTGCAACTTGGTTTTAATGTTATGTTGTCCCTCTCCTTCGTACATATGTAACCATACAAGGAAACAAGTGCTGGGTTGTAACATACACTCATACAAAGTATGGTAACTGCTTTACAAACACACACAAAAATAGTAGACGCTTTGCCTACATGCGGCCTTTTCTAGAAAACAGGGACAACACAAATAAACATCGAAATGAAGATACACTCTAGTATATGTTCTGTGGTAACTGAAAATAATAATACAAAGAAGGAAGATATACAATAAGAAAGAAATACGTAAGAAAAATATACTATGTTTATGTATAACAGAAGGAGAGGAGAAAATAAATGTATAAGAAGTGTGAAGAGAAATGGGTCACTTCGCTGAAACTCCTCGCGGAACAGCAGAGCTTTGTTTTGACGGAATTTGAAATGTGGATAATAAGAGAGATGAGAGAGAAAGCGAGGAAAGACCAGACCAATGTTCTGACGGAAAGTGAAATGTGGATAATAAGAGAGATGAGAGAGAAAGCGAGGAAAGACCAGACCAATGTTCTGACGGAAAGTGAAATGTGGATAATAAGAGAGATGAAAGAGAAAGCAAGGAGAGACCAGGCCAGTGTTCTGACGGAAAGTTTAGATGTGAATAATGTAGGGCATAAGAGGGTAAGCGATGGGCACGTGATGGGACGGAAAACTGTCAAGTGTAGGCGATTTAATGAAAAACAGGAAAAGGGGGAGGGGGGGGATATTGTGACGGGGAAGTGAATGTCAGACACCGTAATCAGGTGTAATGATAAAGACAAAATAACGTTAGGACGGACACCGTTAGACAAGGTAATGTATAATAATACGTGTCAGACCTCCGGGAATGACAAAAGCGTGGACATACAACGGTAGCCACACCTTGAAACACAGCATACGTAAACATCATATTTGAGTGCCGTCTTCGTCACAGAGATTGGCTACCATGGAGCACCATTCTGCTCTGTCTCTTGCTGTGATGATGCAAGTTGTCGTAGGCTGACTTGTCCATCTTTTGATGTTACTCGTCCATGTTATTCTTGGTCTTCCTCTGCCGCTTTTACCTTGGTTTTTCCCTTCGAATACTACTTTTAGTTGGCTGCTGTGTCTTCAATTTTTTTTTCTCAAAAAAGGCTTCAAATTTTGGTGACAAATAATAATAAATGAATATTATTATAGAGGGAAACTTCCGAGGCGATAATCAGCGAATTCAGAGGTAGAGGTATGTTTACAGCACTCGGAAAAAATGACAAATAATCAACAACAGAAAAAAAACAACAAAGAACAATAAGAACACTGTTCGATTCATATATTGTTTTTTTATTTTCTTCTGTTGTTGATTATTTGTCTTTTTTTCCGAGTGCTGTAAACATACCTCTTCTTCAAATGTTGGTTCTGTTTCCTTGTCTAATTCCCATGTTTCTGCACCATATAGGAATGTTGAGAAGATAAAACATTTTGCTATTATTAGTTTAGCCCTGGTATTATTTGTTTTGATGTTAGTATATTGTTTATAGCATTGAATTTTTTTTCCATTCCTATTCTTTTCTTTATTTCAGTTTTAAATTGTCCATCATGTGTTATAGAATGTCCAAGGTGGTTGTAGCTCTGAACTGTCTCCATGTTTATTCCTTCAAGTTTGATATCCACTTGCAGTTTCCGAGTATTATTTTTGTTTATGATAATAGTTTTAATATGTTTAATAATCATATCTAATCCATATTTTGTGCTTGTCATGTTCATTTCATTAAGTAATTGTTGTAAATCTTTAGGATATTCTGCTAGTAATACAGCATCACCAATCATGTCTCTTCTCTTCTACCTTTCAGTTTACTGTGTAGCATAGGTCTTCAACAAACACTTTCCAAGTCGTTCTGTTTCTTGCCATTCTTTTAAGATCATTATCTTCATCTCTGCTTCTATCTGTCTTTTTCCAAGAATTCTTTGGTCTTCCTCCTTGTTTATTCCCCTGGGGATTCCAAAAAATGGGCTTGTTGTGTAATACTCTCGGTTGGCTTCAGCAGTGTGTGTCCTATCCAGCGCCATCGTCTTCGCTGTATCTCTTTATCCACTGGTATTTGACTGGTACATTTCCATAATTCTATGTCAGTGATTTTGTCCTGCCATTTCCATCCTTTTATTCTGCGTAAGCATCCATTAATGAAAGTCTGTATCTTCATGTTTGTCAATTTTGTTGTTCTCCATGCTTCACAGCCATACAATAAGACTGACTTAATATTGGAGTTGACAATTTTGGAGAAATGCATCACCAGCATACCTTAGGTCATTGATTATCTTTTCATACGTATTAAAAGATCATTAAGGGTTACGTTCCCAGCCTCCAGATTTACGTCAGCGCTGCGATTGTTTCTTGTCCATACAGCTTTATTCTTTTTTATTTTTTTTCATCAGTTTTATGGATCTGCCTGATATATTTTCTCACTATTCCTTCTCTCACCACTTTTCTTCTTTCTTTTTTATCCTTACCGAATATTTTTTTAAATTTCATCCATTCATTCCTTCATCGTCATCATCAACAACATCATCATCATCATGCCATCATCATAAGGTACCTCGTTTGCTGACGTAGGTGACCACGTCTCTACACAGCTTTCTCTCTTGTAAAAGTAAAAAAAAGTAAAGTACCCCCGTCCCGCAAAGTGGCGTATAGGGTATATTGTTTTAGTGACCATACATTTTACAGACCTTAGGCATGTGATTTTTGGGGTAATGTGGTCGGTATTACGCCCGTGCCGCTTTACTTTACTAGAAATAAATTCCGGTACCCATTAAAGGCTGGGTGAACCCGGAAGCCGTCTGTTGAGATCGAACCCTACCTCTTGTCCTTTGTAGTCTAGTTCACTAAGCTTCTCTCTTGCTTTCCTATTAAATCATTGTCTCAAACTATCTTGTATTTTTTTTTCTCTCACTTTTTGTCTCTCTACAACTTTTTCCCTTTGTTTTTCATCTTCTCATATTTCATGCTTTCAAAATGGTTATTGTGTCCTCCTGATGTTGATTGTTTTCGGTACCATTATTTAGAATGCTCTCATTATTCGTCTCCCCTGTCTTGGTAATCAAATATAACAACAATCTGGTTGTGCTTCAATAGATAAAGAAAGAGTTTGCAAGGATTATTTAATTAGCTGGTTTATTTAGTCTGTGTAGTATGGTTACTACTAAAGGAATCAGTCGGTAGATATATTATAAATCAAGCTGTGATGATAAAACAGTCATCATGTAGGTAAAGTAAATAGCCCCGTCACGCCAAGTGGCATATAGGGAATATGGTGTTAGTGACCATTAATTTTACAGACCTTCGGCACATGATTTTTGGGGTAATGTGGTCGGTATTACGCCAATGCCGCATTACTTTCCCAGAAAAAAACTCCGGTACCCATTTAAGGCTGGTTGAACCAGGAAACCGTCGGTTGGGATCGAACCCTACCACTTGTCCTTTGTAGTCCAGTTCATTAACCACTGAGCTATCGCGGCTCCCAAACAGTCACCATGGGAAAAGCTGAGTTGCAGAAAGGAACATCATAATAGTGTATAGTCTTAGCCTCTTCATTCTGTTCTCTTTTCACTGATACGTGAAAGGTGTCGTGGTTTATATCATTTGTCGTTCTTGAGCTGCTCGAACTGTCTGAATTAGTGATTTTCCTTTGTTGTTACATGTCTCTGTCACTGCAGCGATCCATCTTCTTCTGGGTCTTCCTCTTGATCTTTTTCCATGCATTCTCGAAAAGAACGCCCTCGATGGTGATTGATAAGGGTTCTCTTTCTGACCAGGTGGCCAAACCATTTAAGTTGTTGTTGTTCTATATATTCTTGGCAGGGTTTTGTTCCTACTGTTTTTATTATGATTTTATTTGGTATTCTATCTCTTCTTGTGGTGTTTGTTACTTTTCTCAAGCATCGCATCTCACATGTATTGATCTTTCTTAAATGTGATTTTGAAAGGGTCCATGTTTGACTTTCAGAGCACAAAGTTGGTATGAAAATGCTATTTATCATTTGTTGTTCATCTGGCATAGAAATGTTTGGATGTCTTAGCAATGGTGAAAGCTGGTATGTGACAGCATTTACTTTTTGTACTGTCATGTCAATTTCTCTGTCTAGTTTTCCATCTTCTGTGAACATTGTGCCCAAATACTTGAATTCCTCTACTTGTTTTATTTCTTTATCTTGGATCTTAATGTTTAATGGGTGTCTTAATTTGCTTATTCTTATAGCCTCTGTTTTTGCTGTATTAATTTTCATACTGTAGTTTGTGCAGCTTTTATCTAGAGATGTTAAATGCTGTTGTAGCAGGTTTTCATCCTCATATATTAGGCATTGGTCATCTGCGAAGAGTAGCTCGTTGATGTTGGAATTTTCTACCTCTATGTTATTTTTTGATTTTTCCTTATTGTTGGTTACTTCCTGATTTATTTTGTCCATATATATGATGAAGAGGAGTGGTGAGAGGACACATCCTTGTCTTACACCTGTTGTAACCTGAACCCATTCTGACAAACCTGCCGATGTTCTAACGGCATTTTAACTGTGTTTATATAATCTTAGCTACAACAGGAAAAATATAAAAGCAACTGTTGCAACACAAAGAACACGATGTCATGGATATGTTGAAATAAAGTAAGTTGAAAGCTCAATAAATTATTACATATATCTATCTATCTATTGACCTTTCGAGCCGTAACCGGCCCATAGGGCGTAGACCAAGATACACCTACTCCTATATGGATTTTTGTTCTAGCAGTTTTCTTTTAAAGATATTTATCAAATCTCGCCATCTGTCTCTGTTCTGTGCAAGCAGTTCTATCTCATTGAGGAAGCCGACTCCTGCTGCTCTTGCCTCTCTCATCAATGTTCTTCTCAGTGTCTCCCTGGGTCTTCCTCTTTTTCTTTTACCTGTTGTTTCCCATATGAGGGCTTGCTTTGCTATTCGATTATTATCTCTTCTCATCACATGTCCAACGTATGACCATCGTCTTTTCTTTATTACTGAAGATATTAGTGGTTGATTGGCGATTTCTCTAATTTCCTCGTCCGCCCTGAACTCGCTCCATGCCACACCAAGCACCTTCCCTACATCTATTTTCGAATGCGCCCAACCACGTTTCCATATCTCCCGCTACTCTCCAGCTCTCACACGCACACGCAAGGGATGACAGTACATTTGACCTGAATAGCCCAAGTTTTGCCTTGCGCTAACGAGTTTTGATTAATATATATATATATATATATATTAATTTATATATATATATATATATATATATATATAAATGATGTTAATTTCAAGTGTGCATAACAGCATAATATAACATAACATCAGTATTATATTGAACGGCACTTTCAAAATGAAATAAATTGTTACACTCTGCATGTTATTAAAAAGTAAAGATCTTCGCGACTGAGAATTTGCTATCAGTGGTTATATTTGTCAATGACAAGCGGCAAATGTGAGAATCATCTGGTCAGTATCACAACAGGCCGCCCTTACTTCCCTGAAAAATTTATGCTATCTATTTTTTAGCGGTTTAGTGAACCTCGAAGCATATTCGAGGAAATACATACTAAGATATACTCAGAAAGAAAATTCATCTTGAAATTGAACTAGTGCACTTCAAATCAGTAGCTAATTCACAATCACTCACTCTATGTGCCTATAAATGTCATTAACATTTCATAAAATAAATGATGGCAAGTTGTTTATAGAGTAGCGCGAGACTAAAGCACTTCATATCGTTATACTCAAGTGAACATTGGGAGATGAGAGAAACTTCTCCCTCTTTAGAGAATTAGGTGTTAATTGTTGTTCAATGTTAGTTCATTGTTATTTCGTTTGTGTAAATGTTAAAATAATGTGGATTTATAGAAGAATAGGTAGAATTGGATGGAAACAAAAGATAACAAACTATGAAGTTTTATAAGAACTGAAAATAAAAAGAGAACTACTAAATACAATCAAGACAAGACAAATGAAATTTGTTGGGCATGTTAAGAGACACAACAGCCTACTAAAAGTAATATTAGAAAGAAAAATACAAGGTAAAAGAGGCAGAGGCAGACCAAGACTAACATGGACGAGTAACATCAAAAGATGGACAAGTCAATTTATGTCAGCCTGCACCATCAAAGCAAGAAACAGAGTAGAATGGCGATCCATGGTAGCCAACCTTCCTTGCGGAGAAGGCACACGATGATGATGAAATGTTAAAATCTGAAACCAGAGCAGAATCACGAACAACGAATGCCCTGTGTTACTTCTTTTATTTTGTATTTTATTATTATTATTTTTTTTTTTTGCTTTGCTTTTTCCTCTGACAAAGTCCCTACAGACTAGTAACTGAATGTTGCGTGTTAGTCCGTTTTTCCCCGGCAGCATGTGCACACAGGGGTCCCTCGTCGGACAGGCAGATAACTCCGTTTTCAGGGGTACTCATATTTTATTCCGTCCATGAGTTTTCCGTCATTGACGTTTCAAGCCGGACTTCGCTGCTGAGACCAGCATGGTTGCCGCAGAGAGAAATCATAAATAAAAATCCAAACCTCTGCCGCCGGGATTTGAACTCACAACCACTCTGTCTCGAGGCCGGTGTCTTGCCTCGAGACCAAACAGTCCCCCAACTTCTTACATAAGCGTACACACTTTGTCCTGGTGAAAACATAATAAATTTCAAAGCAAGAGGAGCAGCCATGCTCTACCGACCCCGGCTGGAAGTCTATGTATAGATAAATTATATACTCAAATATGTACAAAAGAGGTGAGATGCAGAATGGCTCAGGCAGAAACAGCTTTCCAAACAAATGAGGAAGATACTATGCATTTCATTGTTTACAATAGAAACAAGAAAAAGAGTTTTTAAATGTTATGTAGAGCCAGTCTTAACATATGGATGTGAATCATGGGCAATGGGACAACTGACAAGATAATCACTGGAGTCTGTAGAAATATGGTTTTACAGAGGAAAGTTGAGAATACCATGGACAGCTAAGAAAAGTAATGAAGACGTTCTGAAAGAGGCCAACGCAAAAAAAGAGCTAATTTCCCATATTAAGAAGAAACAATCATCACATTTTGACCATGTACCGAGAAGAGAACAACTGGAATATATTGTAACAACTGGGAGAATTGAGGGACGAAGAGATAGAGGGAAGCAAAGAGAAAAAATACCAGACAGCTTAAGAGAATGACTTGGCAGAAGGTGAACAACAGAAATGATAAATAACTGTCGTGATCGAAAGCTGTGGAGAGACATGATCACCTACGCCCGCAGGCCCGGTACCCGATGATGATGATATACTCAAGTGTATAAATAATGTATAAGTTATATCTAGACATACAATGTATGTATAAGTTATATCTAGACATACAATGTATGTATAAGTTATATCTAGACATACAATGTATGTATAAGTTATATCTAGACATACAATGTATGTATAAGTTATATCTAGACATACAATGTATGTATAAGTTATATCTAGACATACAATGTATGTATAAGTTATATCTAGACATACAATGTATGTATAAGTTATATCTAGACATACAATGTATGTATAAGTTATATCTAGACATACAATGCAGCGACAAAAAAATCGCTTCTTTATTAAGTCTCGTGTGTTGCTAAAAGTTGAAAGCCCCTGCATTGGTCTGTACAGCTGCTGTGCAAAAAAGATGTTGCACGTATCTGGAATTAATCAGTCTCGCCAAAAGGCCAGGACTAGAAACGTAAACAGGTTTGTATTGAAGTTAGTTTTGTAATATATAAGTAATGGTTAGATGTAGACATTAACTTTGAATTGTTCTCATTGTAGAATGTAATTGATTTATCAAGTTCGATAATCATTTCCATGATGGACCGAGAACGACTAGATTACGACACGTGACTAAAATCGATATAAGGAATGCAGGTGAGGCTATGACAGTGCTGAATCATATTACCTGTAATTTCTGGGAAATGTTCTTAACGCGTCGTCTTCTTCTTCTGCGATCATGGCCTATTCATACTAGGACTCCTGACTCTCTTACGAATGCAGCTGTCTGTTTCAATGATTCGGTTGCCCCGAAAAGTTTCCCTTTCATGGAAGTGGGTTTGGGCAACATTGTCGTCCTCAGGCTTGTGTACTTGGGGCAATCCTGTAGAACGTGTTTAGTTGTCGTGTTATCCAGGGTACAGTGACATTGTCGTCCTCAGGCTTGTGTACTTGGGGCAATCCTGTAGAACGTGTTTAGTTGTCGTGTTATCCAGAGTACAGTGACATTGTCGTCCTCAGGATTGTGTACTTGGGGCAATCCTGTAGAACGTGTTTAGTTGTCGTGTTATCCAGGGTACAGCGACATTGTCGTCCTCAGGCTTGTGTACTTGGGGCAATCCTGTAGAACGTGTTTAGTTGTCGTGTTATCCAGGGTACAGTGACATTGTCGTCCTCAGGCTTGTGTACTTGGGGCAATCCTGTAGAACGTGTTTAGTTGTCGTGTTATCCAGGGTACAGCGACATTGTCGTCCTCAGGCTTGTGTACTTGGGGCAATCCTGTAGAACGTGTTTAGTTGTCGTGTTATCCAGGGTACAGCGACATTGTCGTCCTCAGGCTTGTGTACTTGGGGCAATCCTGTAGAACGTGTTTAGTTGTCGTGTTATCCAGGGTACAGTGACATTGACTGGTAGTTCCTATTTTGAGTTTGGTGAGCGAGTATGTTGTTTCACATTCTGTTGTGGACAGTGAATAGCCGAAGTATGATGACTTGATCCCTACCTGATGATTGGAGGTATCCGTCCCTCTCGTTATACATTGGGTGTCGTTGTTTCCATTCTTAACTATTCAAGACTTTTACATCGAAATAACAAAATACTACATTGACAACATTCCCTCTGTACTTCTATTAGCTTTTATTATGAATACAAATTATATAGACGTTTAACATACATGACGATAGTTTAATCATATGTTGCAAGGTAGATAACTCTGACGAAAACAAGAAAATATTTCTTTAGGTGAAGAGTTAGTGGGGAGAAAATCAAACAAAGATCGATCACGTGTTTTGGACACGTGACGTCATCTTCATCATGCAAAAATTAATAGAAAGCATCAACTCTAAGCAGGAATGATAAATTTAAAAAAAGAAAGACCCGGAAGGCGAAACAAGTATAGACTACAAATGCAGACATCATGACGAGTTTCTTAAAGTGGGCACGTCTCAAATTTTTTAGATCGAAACATAATTATCATCTTTCGCTGATATTTTCGTTCTACATGCCTTTGTTTTTAAATAAAATATTATTTTCTTGCGTTAATTTTCTCTTCACTACATCTGTTGTTCTATGTTATGCTTGTGAAGAGAAATGCTAACAGTAGATGTTTTAGTAAACTGAACACCCAGAGATAGATATGGGCACAGAACATAAATACTGAAAGAAAGAGAGATGCTAACAGTAGAACAGTAAACAGAACACCCAGATATAGATATGGGCACAGAACATAAATACTGAATGAAAGAGAGATGCTAAATGTGGAACAGTAAACTGAAGACCCAGATATAGATATGGGCACAGAACATAAATACTGAAAGAAAGGAACTTAATCAACAAATTTAAAGCATTTGTATTTTCATCATCATTATCATTGGGTGCCGTTCATTGAAGGTTGGCTACAATGGAGAGCCATTCTGCCCCCCCCCCCCTCTCTCTCTCTCTCTCTCTCTCTCTCTCTCTTACCTTCATGGTGCAGGTTGTCATAGAATGACTTGTTCATCTTTTGATTTTACTCGTCCATGTTAGACTTAGCCTCTTTTGCCTTGTATTTTCCCTTCCAAGATTACTTTTCGTAGGCTGCTGTGTCTTTTAACATGCCCCAAAACTCCCATTTAATTTGTTTGAATCGTGTTTAATACTTCTCCTTTCATTTTTAGTTATTTTAAGACTCATCGTTCGTTTTCCTTCTTTCCATCCAATTCTTTCTATTCTTTCACAAATCCACATTTCAGAGGCTTCAATTTTCTGTTCTGTTTTCTAATCTAATGTCCATGTTTCTGCATCATATAGGAATGGTGAGAAGTTATAACATTTTGCTATTCCTAGTTTTAGCCCTGGTGTTATTTATTTTGATGTTAGTATGTTCTTCATGGCATTAAATTACTTTTTGTCATTCCTATTCTTTTGTTTATTTCAGTTGTATATTTTCCATCACTGGTTATAGTATGTCCAAGGTAGCTGTAGCTTTGAACTGTCTCCAGGTCTATTCCTTCCATTTTTATATCTTTTAAATTTATATTTTAGAGAATCTTAACTAAATTAGGATCGCACAATCACTTTTAAATAACAATCACTCAAGAAAAAAAACCTTCGAAGTTAATCAATAAAATCGAACATTTGTCGAATATTTCTCATTTTCGAAGATCAAAGAATGAGCTGCATATTTGAACTGATTTTGCTGGGATTGATGACGTCCCTTGTACTGGCAGACGAATGCCCATATCAGGTATGTACTAGACAAAGATTACAGAGATGTTACAATTAGTAGTAATAAATATAAGTAAATATAAATATATATATAAGTAACTTATATTAATAACTTACAAAATTATATACATTAACTTTTTTCGCACACAATTTATTTTGAGAGTTGTGTTCGTAACCCTATGCTACAGTCATGAGTACACATGCGTGAAATATATCGCCAATGATAGCTATCTTTTTAGGTAGCTGAGTTGGTTCTGTGCTCTAGCGTTTAATTTCTCATGGCAAGGCACTTACCGAGGAGTACTGGTTTGATCCCGGTCTGGACCATTTTTTATTCTTTTTTTTTCTTTTTCTGTTGTTGATTATTTGTGATTTTTTTTTCCCCGGTGCTGTAAACATACCTCTTCCCCTGAAATAATTCACTTGTTTGGCCAAGCGAGTATGGATAGAAGAGGAAAGGCAAACCAATATTCAAACATTCATTCGCCTGTATGTTTACAGTTATGGTTATGGAAGGCCCTGGTATCACTGCAAACAAATTAAAATACATTATTGCTCAACCGCCCGAGCCTGTGGAATCGTCCGACTTAATGTCCAAAATCATCTCCAAAACAAAGAAAAGCAGCTGCAATATCCATCATAGCAGTCTCAGCACACGACAAAAACTTAAGACGAAACCGCACTGAAAGATACCATCTTTCCCCCGTCATACGATATTATCATTCATCGTAAGCAATAGGAATATCGAAACACGATCAAAACGGATAAAAAGCGCAGCTCACGGTGTGCACAGAGCACTAAACTCAGTCGCTCCGGTAGCAAGCCGGACTTTGATTATGAGGAAACAGCAACAAGGAACACTTTACAGACACAGTCTTTAACGGTTCCTGCCACCTATTCGCCATACTCACCAGAAGTCCAACCAATGTTTACAGTTAAAAGAGGCAGTGATAGGTAGATTGGAAAACATACATTAGGTAATTAAGTTGAATATAGGATGAAGAGAGTCAGATAAGAGAGATAATGAAAGGGTGGACAGATTATATGGCATATCATCATCATCATGTGCCATACCGGTTGGCTTAGGTGTTCATGTCCCTCCACAATCTTCTATCTACAGTGCATCGTATCAGTTCTGTTGTTGACTGTTTTCCATGCCATGACACCAAGCTATCCAGTATTTTCTCTCCTTTGTCGTCCGCGATCTTTCCTTCCTTCTATTTTGCCAGTTGTAACCAAGTATTCCAACTTTCCTCTTCTCATGATGTGCCCGAAAAATCTTGATTGCTTCTTTCTGATGTTTTTTAAGAGCTCCCTTTTTGTGTTGGCCTCTTTGAGAACTTCCTGATTGGTCTTTTTAGCTGTCCAGGGAACTTTCAACATTCTTCTGAGAAATCCCATCTCTGTGGCCTTTAATCTTCTTTTCATTTGTTTGTCTACTGTCCATGATTCGCTTCCATAGGTCAAAATTGGTTCTATATAGCACTGATGAACTCTCTTTCTCATTTTTATCGACATAGATTTGTTGCATAAGATATTTTTTTCATTTTCTGAAATGTCATTTTGGCCTGAGCTATTCTGCTTTTTATTTCTGTGGTGCATCTCCCATCTGATGTTATTATTATATGGCAGATTGATGGTTAAAATAAATCAATGTACATATAGATGGTGAGATTTATTGTTGATATTTTTCTCATCTACAGAAATGCGAATGTGAAGAAACACAAATACTCTGCAATTATCGAGATTTTAAAGTGATGCCCGAGAAACTCTTCAACGGTAGCCCGAATTTGACATCGTTGGATTTAGACGTTAGTATTTCATTTTCTTACTATTAAAGTTGTAAGTTGCATTGTAAAAAAAAAAATAAATAAATAAAGAGCCCCCGTCACGCCAAGTGGCGTATAGGGAATATGGTGTTAGTGACCATACATTTTACAAACCTTCAGCACATGATTTTTGGGGTAATATGGTTGGTATTACGCCCGTGCCGCTTTACTTTCCCAGAAAAAAAAAAAATCCGGTACCCATTTAAGGCTGGGCGAACCCGGAAGCCTTCGATTGGGATCGAACTTGTTCTTTAAGTCCAGTTCACTAACCACTGAGCTATCGCGGCTCCAAAATTGTATAGTGCAGGAAGAATATTCATTTTTATGATATCGTGAAATATAACCTTTCATATTTCTGACATCTTCCAAGATTCGTTAGTATCAATGCGATGTATTCAGTAATTTCGTTTAACAATTGCCACAACGTTTGCAGTAATCAATGTTCTTACATTTGCAACTCTTGACAAGACTTGATTTACAAGGCAATGAGTTTACATTCGAGTCTTTATTAACCCCGTTTCTTTAACTTGATTCCAACACATTTTGACTATAATCAGCTTATTTTCTGTGCATTGTTGCCTGCTGAATTATTCCTTCATTAGAACACTTTTGAGATTAGTGGGATGGTTTGTTTATATTGTTTTTGTAGTCCCCATTCTGTGTCATTATCTGGATTTATTCAAAGTTTTCTTGGGTCAGAGATTACTTCAGTACATTTCATTTTCTTTGTTTAATTTGCTGTCTTCTAATTCTCCTTGTTCAATGTAAAAAGGTTTGACTGGACCGTTAGATCTTGTGACGTGCCTTTAGTAGTTCGATCTCATAGGTGGTTATTTTGTCCTTATCGGTGATTTCTAGGATCAAGCGGCCTTGACAAGGTCCTTGCTTATATTTTTTTAGTAGTTTTGGGGGTGGAGAAATAAAAAAATCACTGGCATAATCCTGACCACAATTGTCAATAAATGTGTTGATGATAAACATGATTAACATATTTCTTATATGCCACAGGGCATGACGGGATTCTTCTCTTTTGTTCCGTGTGAACATCTATTACGAATCTTCAGGCAATACTTTATATTCATCGCTTGTATTTTCTCTGGGAGTCTGCTTTACAGTTCATGTTTCGCAGACATATACGTACATGTTGAGCATTATTAATTAGAATGTTGCCTCTGGTATACCAATATTGATTTCCGTTTTATAATAATCGATCATGATGATCGATATTTGAATTCATGTAAAGATCAATAAAAGTTGTGTTTTAGAGCATGATTTTTCTTCTGTTCTGTGTTGATTGCCCTCCGTGGATACTTAATTTAGTTTATTAAAAAGAAGACGACATCGCAGCAATGCACAATAAAGAAGAGTAGTAAAGTAAGTACGCCCGTCACGCCAAGTGACGTATAGGGAAATATGGTGTTAGTGACCCTATATTTTACAGACCTTCAGCACATGATTTTTGGGGTAATGTGGTCGGTATTACGCCCGTGCTGCTTTACTTTCCCAGAAAAAAATCCGGTACCCATTTAAGGCTGGGTGAACCCTGAAGCCGTCGGTTGGGATCGAACCCTACCCCTTGTCTTTTGTAGTCCAGTTCACTAACCACTGAGCTATCGCGGCTCTCACAATAAACCCGTAAATGAATTTAGATATCTGGGAACAATGTTAACCTCAGTTGATAGATGTTCAACACAGGTGAGATGCAGAATAGCTCAGGCAAAAGCAGCTTTCCAAAAATGAGGAAGATACTGTGCAATTATTTTTTTTAACAATAGAAACAAGAAAAAGAGTTCTTAAATGTAATATAAAACCAGTCTTAACATATGGATGTGATTCATAGACAATAGGACAACAGAAAATAAAATCACTGAAGGCTGTAGAAACGTTGTTTTATGGAAGAATGTTGAGAATTCCACGTTCAGCTAAGAAGAGTAAAGAAAACGATTTGAAAGAGACCAAAGCAAAAAGAGAGCTAATTTCCAACATTAGGAAGAAACAATCATCGTTTCTTTGGACATTTAATGAGAAGGGAACAGCTGGAATAAATTGTAACAACTGGGAAAGTTGAGGGAGGAAGAGATAGAGGGAAACACAAAGAAAAGATACTAAGCAGTTTAAGAGAATGACTTGGCAGAAGGTGAACAACAGAAATGATAAATAACTGTCGAGATCAAAAGTTGTGGAGAGACATTATCACCTACACCAGCAGGCCTGGTACTTGATGACTGATGGGGAAAACATATCTTATAGCATACATTAAATGTGATAAACACCATATACACTTTTCTTTCTGCAATATAAAATGCTTTGGAATAGTCAGGAATGCATATACAAATATTTATTTAATATTTTCTGCAATTAAAAATAATGTTTACATTGAAAATAGATTGAACTACATACACATATAGAAGTTTATATTTTTTTATTATTAAAAGATAAATAGTCTTTGTTTTCCATTTCAAGATGGAAACTTTGATTATCTTCAGTTGGGTTCAAGTCTTGAGATCAAACGAACATAACTCTGTCATGTTTTATGATGGAAAAGTAGAAGCAACATCCTGACAAGATGAGCTTGTAACCTGAAAAAGGAAACTAAACATTAAGAAGCAACACAAAAGAGGAGTAGATGAACCAATGAGCTATACAGGAAAACAAGCCTTCACTGTTGAGGACACAACAAAATTAGAACATTCGATACTCTCATTTCATAGACAAGAAAACGTCGCTAAATTTAGACTACCAAAACATCAAGTATCATTCTTTCCGTACGTTTCGCCGCAGAGTGCCTCACTCTCAATTTGATTAGTGTGAACCGTCATCAAACCACATACTTTTGACACATCTTATATCATCTTGATATTCGTGAAACCTAATACCTTGTTCATTTACCTAAAAATGTATATATAACATGTTATGTGTTAGATAAATATAAATATGTAAAAACATGAAACATTTTTTTCTCTGAAATATCTTCTGTTGCATTGATAAAAAGCTTCCGTACGGAAAGAGTTAAAGTACCAACTTATATAGTGTAAAACTTAACATTACACCCACCCCCGTGTTTTGAGCAATTCCATAAAGAAAAAAGAAAGCACACATCACCTCTTTAAGTTATGATTATGGTCAGTCGAAGGCCCCGGTATCACTGCAAACGAATTAAAATCCGTAATTGCTCAACTTCTTTAAGTGACTATCATTAACTGACTTGAAACCGAATTCATGTTCTTCTCAACATAGCTGTAGCTATTTTCACATCAAAACCACAATTGAATGCAACACAAACATTCTTTGTCATACACAGAAGAGCTCTTGCTTGAATAGCCGCTGATTCTGGAATATGTCAATGTCAACAAAATATTTTGAGATATAATAGAAAGAAAAAGTATTCTGCAGATTTTGTCTGTTAAGAATTCCTCTCATCACCAGGTACGACGCTTCTATTTTTAACTGCTTAAAGATAAGGATAAATGTGTTGACCACTTTCTAAAACAATAATTCTTATCAACAGGGAAATCAGATAACAACAATACCAGCTGGAAGTCTACCAGCGAATATGTCAATCATTTCCATGCAGGACAACCCTATCGAGTCTATTGATGACACAGCATTTGACGAGTCTATCTACACACTACAGGAAATATATTTCGCATCAGCTCAGTTCAAACAATTCCCACAAGCCATGTTTCAATTGAGGGCTCTCAAATTATTACAAATTGGGCAAACTAATATTCTCATTTGGAATGAAGACGGCATGCACCAACTCGGTCCAACTATGAACTCTCTTAGCCTGACCACTGTAGGGTTAACATCGTGGCCTACTTGGATGAAGTCAATGACTAATTTAACCACGTTGATTATATCTGGATGTTCTATTACAACCATCCCGGATGATGCTCTAGATATGATGGCCAACAGCTTAACGAGTTTAGAACTTTCAAGTAACGGTTTAACCAAACTCCCAAAGTCGATGTCAAAGTTGACAAAATTAAAATCGATAGACCTGAGCTACAATAGAATAGTTGATATCACCTCCATTCCACATTCAGGACATCTCAAAACTTTATATCTTGGTAGCAATAAAATAACAGATGCAGAACAAGTGAGCAACGTTTTAAGAGAATGTGCCAACACTATTTCAAATTTTGACATAACTAACAACTCACTAACATCTATACCCGAGTTATCGTTCTTGACACACATATCGTTACTAAACTTTCATTTCAACCACCTCGTTGACGCTAATTCGGGATCGTTTCCTGCTAATATCACAGAATTGGATTTTGGAAGCAATTTACTTTCCTCCATTCCTACCGCCATACAAAACTTGAACCATTTAACGGAGTTATTTCTCAACTCAAACAACATACAATTTGTTCAAGGCAATCAAATACCGACATCTGTTCAAATTTTGGATTTAGGCTTCAACTCAATATCACAGTTGTCCCAATCCAGCTTCCATAAAAATTTGAACCTAATTATTCTGACTTTAGACAACAATCCTTTGTCTACAATTGCTCCCGACATCTTCAACAATATTCCTCAACTTTCAATACTAAATATAAAAAGCACGAAACTAACCGTTTACCTCTAGCTATTGCTGCGCTTACGAAATTAACATTTTTAGATCTTACTGACAGCCACAGTCTTGTGTGTACATGCCAGGAACAGAGTTTACGGACGTTGATTGTATCTATTGGTGTAGACAGCGTCATAGGAGATTGTGGAGTGTCAAGTGTTTACTTTTTCTTTGAAACGCTAAGTCTAGATTGTCCTCAAATGACGTGAGAACCACGGTGGAAGTTCCGTTTAATAGATTTAGGTATATAAATAGTGATTAGATCTTTTATATTTTTTTAATTAATTAACAAACTCAGCTATATTTAAAGATCTATTTGTATTGATTATGATACAATCTTAATTCGCGAGTGAAAAAGAGTTACAAGAAATTTTAGACATTATAGTGAAAGAAAGCAATAATAAAGGACTCAGCCTAAATAGAAAAAAAAAGGCAAAAGTAATGGTAGCAACAAAGAAAAGGACTTCACCGCACACACAATAAAGGCAAGTGGAACAAAATTTAAAAAAAGGCAACAGAATTTAAATATATAAGAACATTGTTAACGTCAGATGGTAGATGCACAACAGAGGTGAGCTGTTGAATGGCTCAGGCAAAAGCAGCTTTCCGAAACAATGAGAAAGATACTTTGCAATTCATTTTTGACAATAGAAACAGGAAAAAGTGATCTTAAATGTTATGTAGAGCCAATCTTAACATATGGATGTGATTCATGGATAATAGGACAACAAACAAGAAAATCACTGGAGGCTGTAGAAATGTGGTTTGCAGAAGAATGTTGAGAATACTTGGACAGCTAAGAAGAAGAGTAATGAAAACGTTCTGAAAGAGACCAAAGCGAAAAAACTGGTATTTTCCAATATTAGGAAGAAACAATCATCATTTTTTGGTCATATAATGAGAAGGGAACAGTTGGAATATATTGTAACAACAGGGAACGTTGAGGGACAAATAAATAGAGATACGCAAAGAGAAAAGATACCAGACAGCTTAAGAGAACGGCTTGGCAGAAGGTCAACAATGATAAATAACTTTCGAGATCGAAAGTTGTGGAGAGACATGATCACCTACGCCAGCAGGCATGGCACTGGTTGATGATAATGATATCCATCAAGTGATACACACACGCTTTATTGAAATAAATGATACAATCACGACCCATAATAGTGGATCATTAATTACGTATAATGCATTGTTTCTTTCTAATGTCACATCCACAGGCGTAAGTAAACATGTTCCTCCACAACTTCCTATTCCTACAAAAGCTGATCTATTCATCTGATGACTTCATGCCGTGCTATTTTCAATACCTTACTGATAGTATTCACGTTTCTTTCTGTCATTCATTTGTTCTTGTTGTCTCCACAAGTCCTAGACTTTTGTTTCTTTCATTCGCTATAATTATTATCATTAAGAGCATCATTATCATCATCATCATTAGGTACCGTGTTCACTAGAGTGGGTGGTTATATTTGAATCATTGGGTACCATGTTCACTAGAGTGGGTGGTTATATTATCATCATTGGGTTCCGTGTTCACTAGAGTGGGTGGTTATATCATCATCATTGGGTATCGTGTTCACTAGAGTGGGTGGTTATATCATCATCATTGGGTACCGTGTTCACTAGAGTGGGTGGTTATATCATCATCATTGGGTATCGTGTTCACTAGAGTGGGTAGTTATATCATCATCATTGGTTACCGTGTTCACTAGAGTGGGTGGTTATATCATCATCATTGGGTACCGTGTTCACTAGAGCGGGTGGTTTTATAAACAATATCATTAGATACCATGTTCACTAGAACGGGTGGTTTTATAACCAATATCATTAGATACCATGTTCACTAGAGCGGGTGGTTTTATAACCAATATCATTAGATACCATGTTCACTAGAGCGGGTGGTTATATAACCAACATCATTAGACACCGTGTTCACTATAGCGGGTGGTTATATAACCAACATCATTAGACACCGTGTTCACTATAGCGGGTGGTTATATAACCAACATCATTAGACACCGTGTTCACTAGAGCGGTTGGTTATATAGACAACATCATTAGACACCGTGTTCACTAGAGCGGGTGGTTATATAACCAATATCATTAGACACCGTGTTCACTATAGCGGGTGGTTATATAACCAACATCATTAGACACCGTGTTCACTAGAGCGGTTGGTTATATAGACAACATCATTAGACACCGTGTTCACTAGAGCGGTTGGTTATATAGACAACATCATTAGACACCGTGTTCACTACAGCGGTTGGTTATATAGACAACATCATTAGACACCGTGTTCACTAGAGCGGGTGGTTATATAAACAACATCATTAAGCACCGTGTTCACTAGAGTGGGTTGTTATATCATCAACATCATTAAGCACCGTGTTCACTAGAGTGGGTTGTTATATCATCATCATTAAGCACCGTGTTCACTAGAGTGGGTTGTTATATCATCAACATCATTAAGCACCGTGTTCACTAGAGTGAGTTGTTATATCATCATCATTAAGCACCGTGTTCACTAGAGTGGGTTGTTATATCCTCAACATCATTAAGCACCGTGTTCACTAGAGTGGGTTGTTATATCATCATCATTAAGCACCGTGTTCACTAGAGTGGGTTGTTATATCATCAACATCGTTAGGTACCGTGTTCACTAGAGTGGGTTGTTATATCATCATCATTAACTACCGTGTTCACTAGAGTGGGTTGTTATATCATCATCATTAAGCACCGTGTTCACTAGAGTGGGTTGTTATATCATCATCATTAAGCACAGTGTTCACTAGAGTGGGTTGTTATATTATCATCATTAAGCACCGTGTTCACTAGAGTGGGTTGTTATATCATCAACATCGTTAGGTACCGTGTTCACTAGATTGGGTGGTTATATCATCATCATTAAGCACAGTGTTCACTAGATTGGGTGGTTATATCTCAACACAACTTTCTCCTGATTCCCTACCAAATCATTTCCTCAAACTGCCTCCTATCCTTTCTCTCTCTCCTCTCCTCTAACTATTGTTCCCCTCATCTAACCCATTTGTCACATGGTGATTGTCTTCCTCTAATGTTGGTTATAACACAGACCACCATAGATTTGTCTAAGGCTTGTGGGCAGAAAAATAAAAACAGAATACCCACCAAATATTGTGATGTTTTCAGCTTTGTAATGATGGGTGGTTGTGGGGAGAATGACGTCAGCGGTCTACAGCTCCTATTGCTGAAAACGTCACTTCGGTGAACAATAGAATCGTCATCCCAACGTTGTGATACCATTGCCAGTTCTGGGCCATTCATGCAAGGACAATCAGAAAAATAGCCCCTTCTGAGATGAACTGTGTTAGGCGAATTACATGAAACAGCCTGAAAGACAAGATCAGAAATGAAGAATTGATTTAAAAAAAAAGCTTGGAATTATCCCCCGCCATAGTATATATAACGAAACAACAGATAAAATGGTTTGACTGCGTGACAAGGCAAAGTAATCAAAACAGAACACAACGAGCCCTCATTAAACGTTGCGAGACTACCAGACTCAAGGGTCAACCACGAAAAATGATCAATGGAATATTAGAAGCACTAGGAAACGTAACAGCAGCAGAGGCCAACAGAAGAGCAAAAGACAGCAAATTATATCTCCCCTCGACGCTGGAAGGCAAATGAGGAGGGAGAGAAGAAGGAGAAAATTAGGGTTTTCCAGTTTTGATTGTACCCACATACCTTGAGTGTATAGTGGACTGTGGTTTTAGTTTTCGTTTTATGTTGTTCTTGTTATTCGTTTAACTGTCTAAGGCAACTTAAAATCGTAAATAATTGTTTAGATACTCTCATGATCTCTGTAGAAGTTTTAGCTTTAAGTTATAACTCTATAGCTCAACTAACTCGATCTAGCTTCCCTAAGAATTCAAGTTTATACTTCATCATCATCATCATCAAGTACCAGGCCTGCTCGCGTAGGTGATCATGTCTCTCCACAACTTTCGATCACGACAGTTTTTTATCATTTCTGTTGTTGACCTTCTGCCAAGCCATTCTCTTAAGCTATCTGGTATCTTTTCTCTTTGCTTCCCTCTATCTCTTCGTCCCTCAATTTTTTCCATTTGTTACAATATATCCTAACTGTTCTCTTCTCATTGCATGGCCAAAAAATCATGCTTGTTTCTTCCTAATATTGGAAAATAGCTCTCTTTTTGCTTTGGCCTCTTTCAGAACGTTTTCATTACTCTTCTTAACTGTCCATGGTATTCTCAACAATCTTCTGTAAAGTCACATTTCTATAAACTCCAGTGATTTTCTTGTCTGTTGTCCTATTATCCATGATTCGCATCCATATGTTAAGATTGGCTCTACATAACATTTAAGAACTCTTTTTCTTGTACCTATTGTCAAAAATGGATTGCATAGTATCTTCCTCATTCTTTGGAAAGCTGCTTTTGCCTGAGCCATTCTACATCTCACCTCTGTTGTATACCTTCCGTCTGAGGTTATCAAAGTTCCCAAATATTTAAATTCATTTACCTGTTTTAATATTGTTCTACTTGTGTTTATTTTGCACTGAGGTGATTTCTTTTTCTTTGTTGTACTTCTGTCTTTCTGCTATTAAGGCTCAGTCCTTTATTTTTGTTTTCTTTCACTATAATGTCTAACATTACTTGTAACTCATTTTTACTCTTAGCGATTAAGACTGTATCATCAGCATACATGAAGCTTATACTTACTGCAACTAAACAACAACAACCCCTTGACCACAATTTCCCACGTTGCAATTAATAATGCTGATGCCCTCTAAGGACCAAAGCTTCAGAGAACTGCAATAACCCGATTACCTGTAGCTATTTCTTCTTTGAAAGGCTTAAACTTTCTTTCGCGTTTCCAAGAGTACAGGTCTTATATACAGATGCCTGAAACAAAGTTTACCGGCCTTGATCACGCTAGTAGTATGAACATTGCATTATGGTGAGCGGCAATTGTAGCTAACAAGAGTTATATAGCTAATATAGCTATAGTTATTGTAGCTAACAAGATTTATATAGCTAATATAGCTATAGTTATTGTAGTTATCAAGAGTTATATAGCTAATATAGCTATAGTTATTGTAGCTAACAAGAGTTATATAGCTAATATAGCTATAGTTATTGTAGCTAACAAGAGTTATATAGCTAATATAGCTATAGTTATTGTAGCTAACAAGAGTTATATAGCTAATATAGCTATAGTTATTGTAGTTATCAAGAGTTATATAGCTAATATAGCTATAGTTATTGTAGCTAACAAGAGTTATATAGCTAATATAGCTATAGTTATTGTAGATAACAAGAGTTATATAGCTAATATAGCTATAGTTATTGTAGTTATCAAGAGTTATATAGCTAATATAGCTATAGTTATTGTAGCTAACAAGAGTTATATAGCTAATATAGCTATAGTTATTGTAGCTAATAAGAGTTATATAGCTAATATAGCTATATTTATTGTAGCTAATAAGAGTTATATTGCTAATATAGCTATAGTTATTGTAGTTATCAAGAGTTATATAACTAATATAGCTATAGTTATTGTAGCTAACAAGAGCTATATAGCTAATATAGCTATAGTTATTGTAGCTAACAAGAGTTATATAGCTAATATAGCTATAGTTATTGTAGTTATCAAGAGTTATATAGCTAATATAGCTATAGTTATTGTAGCTAACAAGAGTTATATAGCTAATATAGCTATAGTTATTGTAGCTAATAAGAGTTATATAGCTAATATAGCTATATTTATTGTAGCTAATAAGAGTTATATTGCTAATATAGCTATAGTTATTGTAGCTAACAAAAGTTATATAGCTAATATAGCTATAGTTATTGTAGCTAATAAGAGTTATATAGCTAATATAGCTATAGTTATTGTAGCTAATAAGAGTTATATAGCTAATATAGCTATAGTTATTGTAGCTAACAAGAGTTATATAGCTAATATAGCTATAGTTATTGTAGCTAACAAGAGTTATATAGCTAATATAGCTATAGTTATTGTAGCTAACAAGAGTTATATACGGTGGATATATATTTTCTTTTCCCTTAAAAAGACAACCAACTTTCTATCGCCACTGACGTCCTCCTCCGTCTAGCTGAGCTAGTCCTTAACCTTAACTCCTTCGAGTTTGATGCCAACTTCTTCACCAAGATTATTGTGTGGCGGTGAGCACCACATTTGGACTTAGTTAAGCCTGTCTTTTCATGGGTTACCTTAAACATCAGATCACCCACTCCTACCAGGGCCCTCTTGCCATTAAGTACCATAGATACATTGACCACTGCATCGGTCTGACTGACTTTTCCGAGGAGAAAATATCCCAATTCGTCGATCATTTTGGACGTATATACCCCTCGATCCATATCACTTCCCACATTTCCACCTCCTCTATCTCCCATCCTAGACATCACTGGGTTTCCTTGGGTGCCACGGGTCTACTTACCTCGCTCTTCTACAAACTTACAGACTCCCACTGTTTCCTACGTTACGACCCCTCTCACCCGACATCCTGCAAGAACTCTCTTACCTATTCGCAGTTACTCAGCTTCGTCGCTTTTGTCAGGACGATGAAGATTTCCAGCACAAAGCCCCCCCCCCCCCCCTGATGCTTGACTTGGTCTGCTGACGCCTCTACCCTGAAGATAGAGCTGCTTGCACGAGAACAAAGACAAATGGCGAGATTTGATAAATAATCTTTAAAAGAATTGAAAACTGTTAGAACAAAAATTCAGATAAGAGAAGGAGTTTCTTGGTCTACGCCCTGTGGGCCGGCTACGGCTCGAAAGGTCAATATATAGATAGACAGAGTCCCACTTTCCTCTCCTTATTTTGTCCCCGAAAAATGTTGATTCAATTTTAATGATTTTATGAGATCCCTTTCTGTGCTGGTCTCTTTGAGGATTTCCTTGTTGGTTGTTTTAGCCGTCTAGGTAACAGTCGACATTTGTAGACAAGCAAAACAAAAGTGGGTGGGAAAGGTAACCCTGCATTGGATTAAAGAAAGAAGGATATGTAAAACATGATACAGATAGATATAACCAGATTAACCAGGAAATCAAGACTAAAATACAACAGAGCCAAAGTTCAATGACTAGACAAGATATGTTCGGAAATTGAGAAACAATACATAAATAATAATGCGAATATGTACCCCCGAAAAATATAGATATGGAAATTAGATGAACTAGTAGCCACGTATGCAGACCTGATATTTTTTGTCATTTATTTGGAAGATTCATTTGATCTGTCCTCTTAGCTGTTAGCCGGTATTCCGTGAAATCCTTAGAGAAAACCTTAGAGAAAACCTTAGAGAAATCCTTAGAGAAATCCTTAGAGAAAACCTTAGAGAAATCCTTAGAGAAAACCTTAGAGAAAACCTTAGAGAAAACCTTAGAGAAATCCTTAGAGAAAACCTTAGAGAAAACCTTAGAGAAATCCTTAGAGAAAACCTTAGAGAAATCCTTAGAGAAAACCTTAGAGAAATCCTTAGAGAAATCCTTAGAGAAAACCTTAGAGAAATCCTTAGAGAAAACCTTAGAGAAATCCTTAAAGAAATCCTTAGAGAAAACCTTAGAGAAAACCTTAGAGAAATCCTTAGAGAAAACCTTAGAGAAATCCTTAGAGAAAACCTTAGAGAAAACCTTAGAGAAAACCTTAGAGTAATCCTTAGAGAAATCCTTAGAGAAATCCTTAGAGAAAACCTTAGAGAAAACCTTAGAGAAATCCTTAGAGAAATCCTTAGAGAAATCCTTAGAGAAATCCTTAGAGAAAACCTTAGAGAAATCCTTAAAGAAATCCTTAGAGAAAACCTTAGAGAAAACCTTAGAGAAATCCTTAGAGAAAACCTTAGAGAAATCCTTAGAGAAAACCTTAGAGAAAACCTTAGAGAAAACCTTAGAGAAATCCTTAGAGAAATCCTTAGAGAAATCCTTAGAGAAAACCTTAGAGAAAACCTTAGAGAAATCCTTAGAGAAATCCTTAGAGAAATCCTTAGAGAAATCCTTAGAGAAAACCTTAGAGAAATCTATAGATGTTGATATAGCCGTACACAAATATGGCTCACATCTTTGGCGTGGGCAGAGCTCATGGGTGAGGTCGGAGGGTTAATTGTACAGGAAAACAATGGTACCTTTGTCGGATGAGTAAAATTTTCACGAAACGAATGGGAACCTACAACCTTGAGTGGACTGTAAGAACGTCAAACAAAAGGGTTGATGCCAGATAACAAGCCTGTTGAGAGAGCTGGGGAGATGCATAATATACCACTGAGGTCGTTAATCGCTACACGATATTGGATAACAGGGAGAGAAGTGGGGAGAGGAGAGGGGAAAGGGTATGACGAATTGTGTAAGGATTTGATGTGAAGTGATAACTATCCACTGAGACTAACTAACGAACCAACAAACCAATCAAGTGACGAACGACTCAACAAGCTGACCAACTAACTCGCTAACTAACTCACTAAGGAACTCACAAGGTAACAAATTAAGTAACCGACCAACCATTCATCTCACCGTCTATCCATCCGCTCCGATATCTTTGAGCCTGCCGCGCTGAGGGTGGCCCGGCCAAAGGTTGTGACGTTTTCAGCATTGTAAGCAGGGGCGGTTGTCGGTAGAATGACGTCAGTCGACGATGGCTAACATAGCACGGGACGTCACAAACATTGGGATGTTTTCGTGAAAACCCCTTCAGTGGGCAGGCTCACAGATATCGGTGGTGACGGTCTGTCAATCCTTCTATGCGTTTGTCCGTCAATCAATCTTTCCAACCGGCTGTTTGTCAGCGCGTCAATCCGGCCGTCATCTATCTATCTATCTATCTATCTATCTATCTATCTATCTATCTATCTATCTATCTATCTATCTATCTATCTATCTATCTATCTATCTATCTATCTATCTGTCTGTCTGTCTGTCTGTCTGTCTGTCTGTCTGTCTGTCTGTCTGTCTGTCTGTCTGTCTGTCTGTCTGTCTGTCTGTCTGTCTATCTATCTATCTATCCATGCATCCATCCATCCATCCATCCATTCATCCATCCAAATATCTGTCTATTTGTCTGTCTGTCTCTGTCACTGTACTGTCTAAGAAATAACTAAACTACACATCTATCTAATTAACTGCCTGACCGACTAATTGAAATTGCAGGTCTTACAAAATTGTATTCTCAATGTTACAACCACCACAGTATTTAATTGTGTTAATTAATTATGAAGCAGGTGGCGTGCATGTAGAAGACCTTATATAAATCGTCCCCGATAGATTCGTGAAAGTTGTTCAGTTGAAAAGTCAAGTTACTTCTTTAAGGGGGAGCAAGCAGGGACTACCAAAATGGTAACGTGTATTTATTTTAGATCTTCATGAGAGAGCATTCAATCACGTATATCAATATGATTTTATATGGTCGTTTAGTCTTTATTATTATCTACTCATTTTATTATTAATTTTTCATCATTTGCTCTATTTTTAGAATCGGTTGAAATCCATTTTTTTTAACTGTCTCATTTTTCAACATTATAATAATAAAATTCCTCTTCATTTTATTTCATTTTCTAGTTCGACCTTTTCTTTTCCCTCTATTTCTTGGGTTGTTACTTTCTTTACTTAATACTCCTTCTTTAATCCTCGCATTTATTATCATGATTACCTTCTTTCTCTTCTAATTATTCTGCAACTTCGTCTTGGAGCCGCGATAGCTCAGTGGTTAGTGTACTGGACTACCACGGACAAGTGGTAGGGTTCGATCCCAACCGACGGCTTCCGGGTTCACCCAGCCTTAAATAGGTACCGGATTTTTTTCTGGGAAAGTAAAGCAGCACGGGCTTAATACTGACCACATTACCTCAAAAATCATGTGCTGAAGGTCTGTAAAATATAGGGTCACTAACACAATATTTCCCTATACGCCACTTGGCGTGACGGGGGTACTTTACTTTTTTACTTTTTTTCGTCTTGAAACATTTTTCTTCTTTATTTACCTGAAAATTTCATTTATCCTTATCTTTACCTTCCTCTCTTTTTTCTGGTTCTGGCTGCTCGTCTATATATATATATATATATATATATATATTCTGTTCTAATTTTAAAATCCCTTCTCTTCTATTTATTCCTCAGACTTAAAAAAAGGTTCCCTCCACGCCTTGCTAGGTGTATAGGATATATGTTTTAGTGACCATATGTTTCTATGACCGCGGCATATTTCTGAGTCATGTGGTCGGATCACGAAAGGTCGTCTTTACTTCCCAGAAAAATCTCTGGTACCCATTTTTAGAGGCTTGGTAAAACTCGGAGCATTATGAGTCCGAAAAATATCCGCCACTGCTGAGGATCAAACCCGGTTCCTTCTGGTCTGAAAGCGAGCACACTAACCTCTCATCCACCGTGGCTCTTCAGCTTTTACATATTCATCATCATCATCATTGAGTGCCGTCTCCGCATCGAAGGTTGGCTACCATTGAGCTCCATTCTACTCTGTCTCTTGCTTTGATGGTGCAGGTTGTCATAGGTTGACCTGTCCATCTTTTGATGTTACTCGTCCATGTTAGTCTTGGTCTGGCTCTGCCTCTTTTACCTTGTATTTTCCCTTCCAATATTACTTTTATTAGGCTGTTGTGTCTTTTAACATGCCCCAAAATTGTATTTGTCTTGTTCTAATTGTGTTTTGTAATTCTCTTTTCATTGTTAATTGTTTTAAAACCTCATTGTTTTAACGTCATGAATAATATTTTAATTGTATTTTATTAAAGTCATTTTTACGTCATGAATAATATATATTTGTATTCCCTCCCCTTCCACCCTTGTATTTTGTTATCGCCATCATCATTATCTGCTTCATCATCTATTATTTCATGCCATCGGCACCACTTTGTTGGATGTAAGAGAATATGTTGCTCAAGAAAGGCTGAAGAATGATTACTTAAATAGAAATTCTCAGATTAGATCATCGAGAATCGGGCTTGGTTCAAGTAAGACTGTAATCACAAAATAGATGTGTAATCATCATGATTATCATATACATTATCATCGTAATCACCATCGTTATCCACATCATATTATTTAATAATCCTGGTTATGAGCATAACATTAATTCTACAGTTGCTGGTGATAGCTGCATTTTCGATTACTCTTGCCACTATCAATGCCGAAGTTCCGGACAGTGAAGGTAACAGTTAATTCTTCAAATATGAATACAAGAAAATTATATGAAAATGGAGATAACGTGCATAAAGTAGCCAAGAAGTTACAGTGAATGTGGGGTTCAAAGTTCCAACAACGAGCGGGGTTCATGTCATGTAATTAAAGGAACTCGTCACAACCTGTGGTAAATGGGAAATTGCTGTTGTGGTCATCGGTATATTAATGGGTGATCTGGCCAGTGACTGGCTTTCTTTTGAAATCGAAATCTTTATGGGTTCATATGGAGAGGTTGGGTGGAACAAAAAGGCTTTACCAAATAAACAAAAAATCACATTTGGCATCTTACCAGAGAGCAATCTGGCCAGTTGATTAGCTTGCTCGCTGATAACTTCAATATTGCGGCTTTCTGTTGTATTAAAAGATGTCCACCGTTGCATTTTGTTATAATTTGATATTTTTCTCGATCATTCATGAAAATCACAGCAGAGAGCACGATCTACGAAGTATTGGCAATGTTTTAATAACAGATGCATTACTTATACTGACCTCTTAATCTTAAAACGAAGGAGAAATCGCGTGCCAACAGGCAACAAGTTGTGAGTATAACATGGAAATTTGATTGAAAACACAGAAAGGGCACTTAAAACCATGAGAGCAAAACAGTCATTTGTCATTGAATCCACAGTGGAAAAGAAAGATATAAAGGAATAATGAATATAATGATAATAGAAGTCATAGAAATTGTAAATAAAAAACGTTGTCCTATCCTGAAGAAGTAGAAAGAATAGGGAGGGACAGTGAAAGCTTGACTGTAGCTCCAAGACTGGATTGACATGGCTTTGATTGCATCTTTAATAGCGGTTTGGCAACTTCCGTTTTCTCACTTCTTACTAAGCTATGACGACTTGAACGCCCTGGCAGGTTCTACCAGTCCGGACATTTTCCTGTTTCCTCCAGCAGATGCAGACAGGAAACATCGCTGCTTACATTTAGGTTGTTAGCTGCAACAAAAGAGCGACAATTACATTTTGGTTTGGGGGGAGTGGCGGGCGGGCCTTGGTGGTCTACAGTTAAGAGAAGTTCTCGGGTTCGATTCTCATCACCAGCGGTGGAAAATTAAAGAAACAAAAAAATAAATAAAATAAAATAACATAACATAAATTAAATAGTTAACATCGAATCCGTGGCTTTACCATCCACAGGTCTATGGGTAGTGAGATCCGATGTCTAAAGTAAAGCAAGCCAAATAGCGTATATGAAATATTGTGTTAGTGACCATACTTTTTACAGACCTTTGGCACATGATTTTTTTTTTTTTTTTTGATAATGTGGTCGGTATTATGCCCGTGCCGCTTTACTATCGCAGAAAAAATCCGGTACTCATTTACGGCTGGGTGAACCTGGGAGCCGTAGATCATGATCGAACCCGACCTCTTGTACTTAGTAGCCCAGTTCACTAACCACTGAGCTATCGTGGTTCTTAGATTCGATGTCTAACCCTCTGGAAAAACATGAAGTCCCGTGTGCGTTATGCGCACGTTAAAGACCCCATGGCAGTTGGAAACCAAAAAGAATAGGGGAAAAAATGCCACTGCCTGTCAACAAAGAATAGGAAAAAAATACAAAAACTCAAATCATTAAAATTCCGACAATAAAAATATTAGAGTGCCTCTCAGCTCGAAGAATATCTGCCTGTATTGCGGGAGACGACTGAGCACTCTGCGCTGAAAGACAAATGAGGAAGGAAAGCAGAAGAAAAGAAAGATTTAGGAATCTTGCAGACGAACCTTCACGCAGCGACATGTTGTATAGCTCCCTTTGACATGCCACAAACTGAGTTGATCATTGGCTTTTTCTATTGGCTGGTGAGAGAGGTTAAAGGTCGTGGTTCGTTATGTTAGCGTCAGGAGACAAATAATAATCATCATCATCATTATCATCATGTACCCTGCCGGTTGGCGTAGGCGATCATGTCCCTCCACAATCTTCTATCTACAGTGCATCGTATCAGTTCTGTTGTTGACTGTTTTCCATGCCATGACACCAAGCTATCCAGTATTTTCTCTCTTTGTCGTCCGCGATCTCTCTTTCCTTTTATTTTGCCAGTTGTAACCTCTTCTCACGATGTGCCCAAAAAATGTTGATTGCCTCAAATAATAATAAATGAATACTATTATACAGGGAAACTTCCGAAGCGATAATCAGTGAATCAGTTCAGAGGAAGAGGTATGTTTACAGCACTCGGAAAAATGACAAATAAACAAACAACAGAAAAAAATATGGACCAAAGCAGGATCGAACCCGTACTCAGTGGCAACCATGTTAGCGGCAGCCAATGAATCGGGCAGATCAAGGTCAAGGTGAAAAGATGTTATTGCTGCTCTACAGTCACAGGTAGAACTGTCATTGGCCGTTCTATTGGTCCAATGTCACGAGAAGATGGGTCATTACTGCAAACAATTCTGGCAGCAAGGAACATCGCGATCAGATCTAAGATACGATTTGCACAGTCCATCGCCGTACCTATCTTCCTCTACGCAAGAAAAACATGGAGCTTAAAATAATTTACAATGAAAAATACAAACACCAGAGTTTCTAGACATTCTATACCCAAACAACATTAGCAACATAAATTAAAATAAAAATTAGTAGAGAAAAATGTAAAGTCATGAGATATATAAACGTCGTTTGTTTGACACATAGAACTTCACCTCACTAGGGCAAAACATTTGGGAGTGAGGAAGGGGGCCAGTGCTATTCTGTATTGTAACATCTTTTTTTTCATAATCAACGATCCTGGTATTCAATTCTATTTGAGCTGGAGCGATTCGGTAGCAAAAAGACGAGTTTGATCCGGTACCACCTATAGATAAATAAAGCCTCAGCGCAAGCCCACAAGCGTGACGTTTACAACTTCCCAAGCATAGGCAGTTGTGAGTTGGACTATGTCAGCCGCATTCAGCTCGCAAAGGTAAATAATTATCTTTGACGTCACACTAGTGGGTTTGTGTTCAGGCCTTGCATACAGTTGGCCATGGTTTGAGCTCACGTTTACTTTCACGCTAAGCCAGCGCGCTATCTATGTGCTATTGCCGCTGTCACATTATCGGTGTTGGATAGGCAAAGATAATTGCCAATTACACCGTTAACTCGGGATCAATAATAAACAATTAGGTGACTACAGAAAGTGAATGCATAACGTGGGCATATATATATATATATATATATATATATAATATATATATATATATATATATATATTATATATGTGAGCCTTTTCGTCTTGTCAGACGGTCAAGAGGAGGCTATCGTATATTTTTTTAGGATTTGTTTTTGTCGAACAGCTTCTGTCGTGGCTAATTCTACCAATGTTTGACAAACACACACAGCCACAGAATAAACAAGTCAGGCTCTCTGATCAACAGGAGTTTCCATCCTTTTTCATGAGTCTTTTCTCTTCTAATGTTTGCCTTAGTACAATCTCAAATGATGCTATACCATACCAATGCATAAGGTTGCATTTTAATATACAGGGATAAGACACAGCAAGCTATAGATTTACTTAGACACATTCGCAGAAAATAAAACTTTTCCGAGAATTCCTTCTCAGCCCGCAGGCTCAAGTAAATCCATAATCTTCTGTGAGATAAGACAAAGCCAACTATTTAAATAACAATCTTATTTATTTCAGCTGACGTTAACAAAATGCCATAACACTACATAATGGACATGTATGGTTGTCTATTTAAAGGCTAACATAGATAGAGGCATTTCAAAACGTTACTGACAGGGAGATGTGGTGGAGGAAAAGAGAAATATAGAGAGAGTGTGTGTACAATAAAATTGATTGCATTAACTATTCATAATTTAACAGCGGCCATAAGAACTGGAAACCAATTGGGAATGTTTCAACAAATAAAACAGGGTGTTATACAAGGTTGTGTGCTGTCACTAGATTTGTTTAATATTTATAGTGAGATTATTTTAGATCCATAAGGGACATGCATGGAATAACAATTGGATGTCATAATATAAATAATATAAGGTATGCTGATGATACAGTCTTAATCGCTAAGAGTGAAAATGAGTTACAAGAAATTTTGGACATTATATGGAAAGAAAGCAAAAATAAAGGACTTAGCCTTAATAGCAAAAAGACAGAGGTAGTGGTAACAACAAAGAAAAAGACATCACCTCAGTGGAAAATAAAGACAAGTGGAACAATATTAAAACAGGTAATTGAATTTAAATATTTGGGAACTTTGTTGACCTCAGACGGAAGATGTACAAAAGAGGTGATATGCAGAATGGCTCAGGCAAAAGCAGCTTTCCAAAAAATGAGGAAGATACTATGCAATCCAATTTTGACAATAGAAACAAGAAAAAGAGTTCTTAAATGTTATGTAGTGCCAGTCTTAACATATGGATGCGAATCATGGACAATAGGACAACAGACAAGAAAATCACTGGAGTCTGTAGAAATGTGGTTTTACAGAAGAATGTTGAGAGTACCATGGACAGCTAAGAACAGTAATGAAGATGTTCTGAGAAAGGTCAAGGCAAAAAGAGAGCTAATTTCCAATATTAGGAAGAGACAATCATCATTTTTTGGCCATGTAATGAGAAGAGAACAGCTGGAATATATTGTAACAACTGGGAAAATTGAGGGACGAAGAGATAGAGGGAAGCAAAGAGAAAAAATAACAGACAGCTTAAGAAAATGGCTTGGCAGAAGGTCAACAACAGAAATAATAAATAGCTGCCGAGATCGAAAGTTGTGGATAGACATGATCACCTACGCCAGCATGCCCGGTATTTGATAATGATGATGATTCATAATTTTGCTATCAAATTTGTAATATTTAAATTAACTAACATTTATGACTATTGTATTTATAAATCGTATGATTAACAATTATTACCCGGTTATGTTCTTTGACTTCCCCATTTCAAATAAGGTGAAGTCTGTTTCAGAAAAAGGCAAATAATTGTAGTTGCGTGGTGAAGCTGGTAGCACGGAGCTAGTTGTGGAATGTAACGTACAGTCCTACAAGACATGGTGACACCTTTACAAAAAAAGAACACAACAAAATACTCATGTTTCAGCCCACATGCTGCATGCTTCATAAATCGAGAACAACCTAAACGGACAACATAATAAAGATCAACTCTACTACATCTAGACTGAGCGGGGGGGACAAGTAAATCAAGGAGAAATAAAAAGAGGGATAAGAAATTAAATGATAGAATCAAAGGAAGATGCACTACTTTATGAGAAAATGAAAGTGGATAATATATAAAAATTAGTAAACTAAAAATATTTATTTTTTAAATTAAAACGAGACTTATCTGAGACTCGTTCTAAAAGCGCACACTGTGTGGATGACTGTAAGTAAAATGCGGATGTGATAAGGCGTGGGATGGGGAGGGGCAAAAACCAGTCACTTGGTTATACGAGACGTCTGGCAAGAGTGGAAGGTGATAACCAGAGGTGTGAGTGGCGGTCAAGAATTAAACCAATGTCTGCTGAGATAGAGCAATGTATACTAGGGCGTGAAAACATGAGCAAACAAAGCCAGACGTGACTCGGGTAACAAAGGTAAAAATACGCGGTAAAAAGGGATCGTGAGTGGCTGGGGTAAACACGGGGTGCGATCTACAAAGAGGGTTGGGATGGTAGTGTATCCGAAACAAATAATATAATAGCAGCTATGTGAACATGGAGAAAAAGTGAAGAAAATGAGTAAATTAGTACTAGAATATACAGTGAAAGAGAAGAATGAGGCAAAATACGTATTGATAAGAATTATAAATACAGGGTGTTTATAAAGTCTCACTACACTTGGTATCTAGGTCAATTTGAAAAAAAAATGTTTATGACGTCATCACAATATGTGCTCCCACTGTCAATGAAATTTGTTGAATAAGTTTATTGCTACTGGAAATGTGGAAGATGCTCCACGATCTGGTAGGCCTGCTGTGAATGATGAAATATGTTTAGATATCCAAGACAGAATCCTTAAAAGTCCAGACAAGTCATTAAGAAAACTGTCGCAACAAGTGAACTTACCATTGAGCACATATTGTGATGACGTCATAAACATTTTTTTCAAATTGACCTAGATACCAAGTGTAGTGAGACTTTATAAACACCCTATATAAGTTGGTAAACAGGGGTTATAACTCCTATAGATGGATGCCCAGGTAGGTAAAGGGGGGTTATAACTCCTGTAGATGGATGCCCAGGTAGGTAAAGGGGGGTTATAACTCCTGTAGATGGATGCCCAGGTAGGTAAAGGGGGGTTATAACTCCTGTAGATGGATGCCCAGGTAGGTAAAGGGGGTTATAACTCCTGTAGATGGATGCCCAGGTAGGTAAAGGGGGGTTATAACTCCTGTAGATGGATGCCCAGGTAGGTAAAGTGGGGTTATAACTCCTGTAGATGGATGCCCAGGTAGGTAAAGGGGGGTTATAACTCCTGTAGATGGATGCCCAGGTAGGTAAAGGGGGGTTATAACTCCTGTAGATGGATGCCCAGGTAGGTAAAGGGGGGTTATAACTCCTGTAGATGGATGCCCAGGTAGGTAAAGGGGGGTTATAACTCCTGTAGATGGATGCCCAGGTAGGTAAAGGGGGGTTATAACTCCTGTAGATGGATGCCCAGGTAGGTAAAGGGGGTTATAACTCCTGTAGATGGATGCCCAGGTAGGTAAAGGGGGGTTATAACTCCTGTAGATGGATGCCCAGGTAGGTAAAGTGGGGTTATAACTCCTGTAGATGGATGCCCAGGTAGGTAAAGGGGGTTATAACTCCTGTAGATGGATGCCCAGGTAGGTAAAGGGGGTTATAACTCCTGTAGATGGATGCCCAGGTAGGTAAAGGGGGGTTATAACTCCTGTAGATGGATGCCCAGGTAGGTAAAGGGGGGTTATAACTCCTGTAGATGGATGCCCAGGTACCTACAACTATATAGTTTAGACCCTAGTATAGCTTGGGGAAATCACGTCAGGGTGTAAGAGGCCAAACATGAGAAGGTGAGGGAGGATTGGAGAGATGAGAGGGAGCGGAAGGTAGAGGAGAATGGTAGGAGGAAGGGGAGGGAGGAGAAAAGGAGGAGATAGATGGGTAATTGATTACCAGTAAGAAATGATACATTGATTCTCCGTGGGGTGAGGCAACCCATATTGGCGATCAGATGATTCTCTAAGGTGAATCGGCTGCGGCTGTCAAAAGAACATGACACCAGGTCAGGCAATTATTGGTGCCCCATTTAATGTTACAACACAAAGCTTGTTCCAACTGAATCCAAATGTTTGTTAAAGTGAGTTCCAGTAAAAGTGTCATTTCCCGCAGTCATGCTTGATTGAAAAACTAACATGCCCTCCATGATATTGAAGAGTTTGGTAATACGAAATAATATTAAAGATTTACTGTTTATTTCTCCTTGACCTACCTGTTCCGCTCATCCTAGATGTAGAAGAGTTTAACTTTATTCTGTTGTTCGTTTGCATTGTTCTCCGTTTCTAAAGAAGCCCGTATGTATTATTTTGTTGTGTTCCTTTTTTGTAAAGCTGTCACCATACCTTGTAGGAGTGTACGTCACAGCCCAGTACTTGCTACCAGCTTTACCGCAGCACTGTAATTATTTGCCTGTTCTCTGATGTTGAAGATAACTAACTTGGCTGATTCTTTCATCTCTGCTGACTCAACATCTGAGACGACAATTTTTAGCTTCTTTTAGCAAACTTCCCTTTTCTATTGTATTCATCATCATCATTATCATCAAGTGTCGGGTCTAGCTGGCGTTGGTGATCATGTCTCTCCACAACTTTCGATCTTGACTATTATTTATCATTTCTGTTGTTGACCTTCTACCAAGCCATTCTCTTAAGCAGTATGGTATTGGTATTTTTTCTCTTTGCTTCCCTCTATCTCTTCGTCCCTTAATTTTACCAGTTGTTACAATATATTCCAGCTGTTCTCTTCTCATTACATGGCCAAAAAATTATGATTGTTTCTTCTTAATATTGGAAATTAGTTCTATTTTGCTTTGGTCTCTCTCAGAACCTCTTCATTACTCTTCTTAGCTGTCCATGGTATTCTCAACATTCTTCCGTAAAACCACATTTCTACAGACTCCAGTGATTTTCTTGTTTGTTGCCCTATTGTCCATGATTCACATTTATATGTTAAGACTGGCTCTACATATCATTTAAGATCACTTTTTCCTGTTTATATTATCAAAAATGAATTGCAAAGTATCTTTCTCATTGTTTCGGAAAGTTGCTTTTGCCTGAGCCACATTCACACACATTCTTTCTAAAGCTCTATTTAGGTAAATGGTTGCTAACTAAAGGTACACCTAAACACTCATTCTCTCCTTAACACACACATACACACACACACGTACATTTATATATATATATATATATATATATATATATATATATATGTATAATCAAGTTTATATAATGATGTTGTTTCGTGAAATGTCCTTCTTCTTCTACCTTTTTAGCTCCCAGTGGAGCACAGGTCTTCAACAAACACTTTCCAAGTCTTTCTGTTTTTTGCCATTCTTTTAAGATGATTCCATGTCTTCCCCATCACCTTCATCTCTGCTTCTATCTGTCTTCTCCAAGAATTCCTTGGTCTTCCTCTTTATCTTTTCCCCTGGGGATTCCAAAAAAGGGCCTGTTGTGTAATACTCTCGGTTGGCTTCCGTAATGTATGTCCTATCCAGCGCCATCGTCTTCGCTGTATCTCTTTATCCACTGGTATTTGACTTGCACATTTCCATAATTCAAGGTTAGTGATTTTGTCCTGCCATTTCCATCCTTTTATTCTGTTTAAGCATCCATTTATGAAAGTCTGTATCTTCGTGATTGTCAATTTTTTTGTTCTCCATGTTTCACAACCAACATTTGGGTTGAAAAATTTTAATTTTGCATTTAACCTAATTTCTTTGGAATTCCATATGCAATGTAAGCTCCCAAAATGTCCTTACTCACGTTAAATCATTTCAGAGTCCAGCAATGACTTTTGCCAGACAGGATGGCGTTACTTTAACGGAAATTGCTACGCGTTCTTTGATGCAGAAGTCGACTGGTACACCGCTGCGGTAAATGATCTTTTTATCTTTTATTTTTTTTCATAACCTGAGAAAATGTTCCACAACATTAATGCGGAGAACAACGTGCATACTTTATTGCTTCAATCTTCTTCTTCCTCATTCCTTCCTATCTGCCTTCCAGCATATATATATATATATGTATATATATATATATATATATATATATATATATATATATATATACATATATATATATATATACACACATATGTATATATATATATATATATACACATATGTATATATATATATACATATGTATATATATAGCGCCTTTATATAATTGCTTCAATACATGTATTTTTAATGTTCTCTTTACTTTAGACGTTATAAATTTACGTTTAAAATGCAGAAAAGTATGTAGCATGTACATTGGGAAGCATGAACATGAAGGCAGAGGAGTTTGAAGTGTGGGTACAAAACAACACAAAACATGTACATCTTCTTTTTTTTTTCTTCTTCGTCTTCTTCTGTCCTTCCTCATCTTCCTTTCAGCGTCCAGGGGAGATATAATTTGCGGTCTTTTGCTCTTCTGTTCGCATCTGCTGCTGTTATGTTTCCTAGTGCTTCTAATATTCCATCGATCTATCTTTTTCGTGGTCGACCATTGGGTCTGGTGTTCTCACAACGTTTGTTGAAGGCTTGTTGTGTTGTGTTTTGTTCTTTCTGCCTTGTCACGTGGCAAAACTATTTTATCTGTTGTTTCCTTATATATTCTATGGCGGGGGCTATTCCTAGCTTTTTTCTCAGTTCTTCATTTCTGATCTTATCTCTCAGACTGTTTCCTGTCATTTGTCTAACATATTTCATCTCTGTAGAGGTTATTTTTCTTATTGTTCTTGCATCTAAGGTCCAGGTCTAGCATTGGTAGCACAACGTTGGGATGAAGATTGTGTTGTATAGTGCTCGTTTTGCCTCCAGAGTTATTTCCTTGTTTGACAATAGTGGTGATAACTGCCCAATGATCTGACAAGCTATGTTTCATCTTGATTCTTTCTCTGCTGTTTGTGAATTATCGTTTGTCACTAAACTTCCTAGGTATTTGAATTCCTCTACTTGTTTTAGTTGCCCGCCTTCTATAGTTATGTTAATGCTCTGTTTATTTTTGGCGACATTCATGACTTCTCTTTTGTTGATGTTGATTTTCATGTTGTATTTTGTGCCTGAGCTGTTGAGTTTGTTTAAGTGTTTTTTTTAGGTCTTGTTGTGTTTCATGTATTAGTAAAGGGTTAAGGCATACAAATTACACCATTTAGTCTACTATTCGATTCTTTCTCCTTTGTGTTTGCACACTGACCCCTGTGTGAACTCCTCTGGTTCTGTGTGCATTTGCGCACATTTTTGCACGTTTCTCTACGTTCACGACAGCTGCACTTGGTTGCTATTCCTTTTGTTTTGACAGGATAGTATATTTTGTTTTCTTTAACACATTTCGATTGTTTTTGTTTTGGTTGTTTCGTTATTAGTTTTGTGTGTGTTTTTTTTTTGTTCGTTCCTGATGAAGGCCTATTGGGCCAAAACGTTGTTTAGTCTGTGTCGTCCACTTATCACGTAAAGCTTCTTACATACTATTTTTTTTATTTTTTAATTTTTCTTCATGTATTAGTGCCTGATCGTCTGCAAATAAAAGCTCGTTGATCTCCTCTGTCTCTAATGGGTTGGCTAGCTTGCATATATAGTCCATGTATGTAATATACATAATGGTAAATAATCATTTATACTCAGTAAAAAAAAAATGTAAAGTAGCCCCGTCACGCCAAGTGGCGTATAGGGAATATGGTGTTAGTGACCATAAATTTTACTGACCTTCGGCACATGATTTTTGGGGTAATGTTGTCGGTATTACGCCCGTGCCACTTCACTTTCCCAGAAAAAAATCCGGTACCCATTAAAGGCTTGGTGAACCCGGAAGCCGTCGGTTGGGATCGAACCCTACCCCTTGTCCTTTGTAGTCCAGTTCACTAACCACTGAACTATCGCGGCTCCCTCATTTATACTTAACTAAATTTAAATTCAATTATAAATGATTTGAATATGTTGATGTATACAGAATAAGGGTAAAGGTTACACAATTATTGAAATTCCCGTGTGATGGTTTATGTTTAAAACTCTGAAAATAACACTTCTTCTAGCGACTGCACTGATCATGCTGCCTTCATTCTCAAGGCATATAGTTCACCCAGCAGAAGCCAGAAATGGTACAAATTCCGTAAAGGATGAAACTCATATGTCACACTTTGTCATTTGTTCAACTCACTATTCAATTAACAACACAACAAGCATCAAAACAAGTAACAAGCCAGCTAACTAACTAAATATCCAGATAACTAACTAAATATGTATATGTATATATATATATATATATAGTTAGTTAGTTTTTTGGATATTATATATATATAAATATATATAACTGATCATCATCATGTACCATGCCGGTTAGCGTAGGCGATCATGTCCCTCCACAATCTTCTATCTACAGTGCATCGTATCAGTTTTGTTGTTGACTGTTTTCCATGCCATGACACCAAGCTATCCAGTATTTTCTCTCTTTGTCGTCCGTGATCTCTCTTTCCTTTTATTTTGCCAGTTGTAACCAAGTATTCCAACTTTCCTCTTCTCATGTTGTGCCCGAAAATTGTTGATTGCTTCTTTCTGATGTTTTTTAAGAGCTCCCTTTTTGTGTTGGCCTCTATGAGAACTTTCTCATTGGTCTTTTTATCTGTCCAGGGAACTTTCAACATTCTTCTGAGAAATCCCATCTCTGTGGCCCCTAATCGTCTTTTCATTTGTTTGTCTCTGTCCATGATTCGCTTCCATAGGTCAGAATTGGTTCTATATAGCACCGATGAACTCTCTTTCTCATTTTTATTGACATAGATTTGTTGCATAAGATATTATATATATATTTATAACTGATAGACGTTCAATTCTATCTAAATATCCACCTAACTGACAGGCTAGCTACCATAACTAACTAACAAACTAATCATTGAACTAATGAACTAATTACCTGCAATTAACTATTTCGCTAAATAATTAACTAACTAACTAACCAATTTACTAATTAACTACAGTTAGCTAGCTAAATTACTAACTAAGTAAATCATTAACTAACTAGCAAGTTAACTAACTGAATCAGTAGCAACAAACTTGAATCAGTCTATAAAGGATATCTGACATTAGAAATATAAGAGAGCTACAGATTGTTAAATACAGAACCAATGCCATGTCAAGATATAAATTAGTTGTTATAATTTTATTTCTTTTCTACATATTGCCCTTCTCTCCATTTAATGACGTTAAATGGGCGTTAGATGCGTTGTGTTTTTGTCTACAGCAAGCTATTATAGTCCTGGATTTCGGCCAAGCACATCTGACTACAACATGACATTTTGGGTACTAGATTGTCTTCCTTCTTTGATCCTTTATCGATTGGTCAGACTGGTTAGTCTATGTTATGGTCCGAAACAGATAAACGGATTAGGATCCTGATGAATTATAGTTCACTGATCTAAACGCAAACAGTCAGTTATGAGTCTCTGATCACTTTCAACACAAGTGATACTGTACCCCAGCTCAATAGACAAATTTACTGAGATGATTTTCTCAAACAAAATTTAATGAAGTGTTGAAGCAACGAAACGGTTTGGAAATAGATTCAGAAATCGCGAATGGTAATGTCACCAAAAACACTTATCTCTGCAGGCGTATATGCCTTAAATAATTGGATTAAGCAAATATAGAGTGAAGACAAAATTAGAAAAGGTCAAGCAAAATGATTAATGAAAAATACTGAATCCTTGACTGGGGAAATTAGGAAAATATATGGCATAAGAGTTCAAAGGAATTTGGAAAATAGTAGTCACAAGACACTATTTGATGCGATCTTTAGGCAGATCTGTATTGGAAAGTGGGAATTAACATTCTTTCATAAACTCTAGTGGTTTCAGTGGTTTCTCTTCACGGTAGGTGATTTCTCCCCTCTCTTATCTAACATCAAATCAGTACTGATTGAGATCATATTTCAAGTCTCGCTGAAAAAAAAATAAAGTAGCGTGGACTAGGAAGTATGGATCGAACTTAGAAGAAAAGCCGGTCAATAAAAACTGACTTATGGACAATTCTTTCATAGAGATATGTGATGATAATTTAAAATCACAAATAGAACATTCCTTCATAAATAAGGAAATAACATATGTCCTCTGTCTACGGCGATTATATCTTTCTTAAATAACAAAAATCATATCCTTCTTTGTACCTTCCCATTAAACTGCTAAAGGGTATATGCGTGGTCTACGGAGCGACTCTGGTACAGATCGATTCTCAAAGAGAGAATAACTGGTTAAACTCACAACTGGAAAATGAGAAAGGTAAGTTTAACATTTAACTTTGTCCTACAACTTCACTAAGACTTTAATTTCTATTATTTTGTTTGTACATTGTCGTAGATGCATCTAAACAAGAATGCGTGTCCAGCATTCTTGTTTAATCATTAAGCGCTATACATTTTTTAAAAATACGGCGATCATCATTTTTAAGAGGACGTGAACTTCCGGTATATGGTGGATAGGCGGGGGAACAATTGAAGGCTATGCATAAAAAGTGTTCCTTGTTGCAGTTTCCTCATATTTCAAGTCCGGCTTGTTGCAGGTGCTACTGAGTTAAGTGCTCTGTGCACACCGTGAGCGGTGTGTCTCATCTGTTTTGATCATGTTTCGATATTCCAATTGTTTACGATGAATGATGATATCGTATGACATGGAACATTTGGCTGTGTTCACTTTCTGCACGGTTTCGCCTTATGTCTTTTGGCGTGTGCTGAGACTGCTACGATGAGGACTACAGTTACCTTTCTTTGTTTGGGAGATGAGATTCGGATGATTACGCTGGCACGGGCGGTTGAGCAATTATGGATTTTAATTCGTTTGCAGTGATACCGGGACCTTCTATAAACAAATAACAAAGAAGGCGTGTCCAGCTTGAAAAGAAGAAGGCATTGGAGATATGTGGGTTATGTGCTCAGAGTAAATGAAGAAATACTTCCCCTATCAGTAATTCATGTGAACACTAGAAACAAGACTAAAATAAACACTATGCAGAGCTCTTGTTAGGGAAGGCTCAATCAGGGACAAAGATACAACCAAGACCTACAAGAACTAGCAGCGAATAATCAATTGTGGACAATTATTACTTCCATCCTATACGCTGTCTTTGTCTGGAGAGGAAAATGAAGGATTGAAATTAATAGTTTGTAGATGTAGTAGATGTAGCAGATGTGTGGCAGATAATTTCAGTTTTCTTTATTCCGTGGTCGACATTAGGGAAGATAACAAAAATAGCACAAAAATAAGATGTTTCAACATACATTTGGGACAGTCTTTGCGGAGAGACAAACCAACGTTTACACCCAAAGTTTTTAAGCGCAGAGAAACATAATAAAGAGAAGCAGATAACAAATCATTAAATAATAGAGAAGTTAACACCAAAAATATGGACAAGCAGGAAAGTGAAAATATTGAGGTTTGAGTAATGTTGTGAGTTTAATTGTGTGTCTAATTAACGATTTGTTTTCAAACTTGTTACGTTGATTGAAACTTTATCATTTGAAACATTTGTCAAGTCTTGTTTTATCTACAAAACCGAAACACCAAATTCTTAATTATATCATTGATTTGTAACCCCACCCGCTTTAAAATAACTAACAAAAAAATAAGGGAGATTACTAAAGTACGATTGGACAAAGATACGTAACACATACGATTTGGATGGATAGGACACACCCTGCAGAAGCCATCTGGGAACAAAACACAACAGATCCTTCTTGGTATCCCCAGAGATGAGACAGATGGAAAGACCAAATTATACCTGGAGAAGTAAAACAGGTGGCAACGGAGTTCAAGGAGATGGGAAGAAATGGAACGATCTGAAGAAAAAATGGCACCAAAAAATGTTTTTATCAATAGTGGTTTCTATTGCATCCATTCAACTTCGCACGTAGTAATTTTATTTTTCCTCATAAAAACATAGTAACTAAGAGTATGTTGAATTTTTTTTTTTAAACCGACGAACCAGACCACAGCGGTGCCACGTATATAAGCAAACACAACAAGACGTAAGTTGTGCCACGTATATAAGCAAACCAAAAACAAGACGTAAGTTGTGCCACGTATATAAGCAAACACAACAAATCATAAGTTGTGCCACGTATATAAGCAAACACAACAAGACGTAAGTTGTGCCACGTATATAAGCAAACACAACAAGACGTCATGCGGGAAATAATGCTTTGTAAACATTTTCTTATCTCCACTTTGAAAATCTCATTTCAAATCGGAACTTAATCAGGCCGTGTCAACAAGTTACAATGAGCCAAGAAAGGCAGAGTGCGGTATCAACACTGGTCAGCTGTGAGGCTTGTTAATGCTGAGTTATATTCTGTTATTGGAAAAAAAATAATGCATTAAATATAACCAGGAGATTTATTGAATACATTTCATGTACATTGGTACTTTCTTAGAGCACAGTAGTGTCCTTGAAGGGAGGGGGAGGTGGTAGAGGTTTCAATACTGGACTCGTAGAATGGGATATGGGATTGTAGCGGCTCATAGACTTGGGGGCACAATAAAAGAATCTTGTCATAGAGACTAACACTGCTTCAAAGAGAGGTCTACTGTTATAAAAAAATATATATTTACCTCATTTATATAAACCCTCAGTTATCGAGGGAAATACAAGGTTCTAGTCCCTGCCCTTGTGATAGCCTCAGTCGTTGTCAATTGATATTGTTGTAGCCTTTCTCTGATGTTGTCAGTCCAACTCACTCTGGGCCCAGTACGGACTCTTCTCCCGTCTCCTCTATTTTATATTTGTTTTGTAAGGTATAGAATGACTACATCATTCAGATGAGGAGATAATTTCATGCGTATGTCTCTGTATGTAGTTCAGGACTGATTCACTGCCAAATATATGCATTGTGACATCATTTCTAATTATATCCCTTCTGGTCACTCTAAGAGCTTTTCTCACACATTTTATCTCTGTGGTGGCTAGTTTCCTTTCCTATTTACTCGTGATCAGCCATGATTGGCACTAATAGCACAAGGTGGGAATGAATATACTCTGTACAAGATGTTTCGCTGTGTACTGCCAAGAAGAGAAAATGATCAAAGAAAAAATATCGAATAGACAGAAATTATATAAAAGTAAAGAACTTGATCAAAGAGAGCAGAAGGTGATATCAGTTCCAGGAGTGAAATAGTGTCTTTCATTAATTTGTGTTAAAAGTAATGATTATTTGATTGGTGCTACATCAATGTTACATAGCAACAATTTGTTATAGGTAATGATTATTGGATTGGTGCTACATCGTTGTTACATCCCAAATTTTTTGAATGGATACCAAGTTTTAAACCTTTGCGGAAATACCAGAATTGGGACGACGGCGAACCTAACAACAGTAAGTATAACCACCATGTGAGATCAGTAAGTATACCCACCATGTGAGATCAGTAAGTATACCCACCATGTGAGATCAGTAAGTATACCCACCATGTGAGATCAGTAAGTATACCCACCATGTGAGATCAGTAAGTATACCCACCATATGAGATCAGTAAGTATACCCACCATGTGAGATCAGTAAGTATACCTACCATGTAAGAGCTAGACTATGATATTGGGACGACGGTGAACCTAACAACAGTAAGTATACCCACCATGTGAGATCAGTAAGTATACCCACCATGTGAGATCTAGACTATGATATTGGGACGACGGTGAACCTAACAACAGTAAGTATACCCACCATGTGAGATCAGTAAGTATACCCACCATGTGAGATCTAGACTATGATATTGGGACGACGGTGAACCTAACAACAGTAAGTATACCCACCATGTGAGATCAGTAAGTATACCCACCATGTGAGATCTAGACTATGATATTGGGACGACGGTGAACCTAACAACAGTAAGTATACCCACCATGTGAGAACTAGACTTTGATATTGGGACGACGGCGAACCTAACAACAGTAAGTATACCCACCATGTGAGAGCTAGACTTTGATATTGGGACGACGGTGAACCTAACAACAGTAAGTATACCCACCATGTGAGAGCTAGACTTTGATAGAGAATACGAGAAAGAAACACAAACACAGGGAGAGAGATAGTATACCCACCATGTGAGAGCTAGACTATGATAGAGAATAAGAGTAAGAAACACAAACACATGGAGAGAGATAGTATACCCACCATGTGAGAGCTAGACTATGATAGAGAATAAGAGTAAGAAACACAAACACAGGGAGAGAGATAGTATACCCACCATGTGAGAGCTAGACTATGATAGAGAATAAGAGAAAGAAACACAAACACAGGGAAAGAGATAGTATACCCACCATGTGAGAGCTAGACTTTGAGAAAGAAACACAAACACAGGGAAAGAGATAGTATACCCACCATGTGAGAGCTAGACTTTGAGAAAGAAACACAAACACAGGGAGAGAGATAGTATACCCACCATGTGAGAGCAAGCCTTTGATAGAGAATAAGAGAAAGAAAGACACACACACAGGGGGAGAGATAGAGAGAATGGTATAATAAGGCTGAATAAAGAGAGCGTAACCACATATTTAACGAGAACAACTACTAGATGGTTTCAATGGGACGATATTACCAGACCAATCCTGGGCTGGAAGTCCCTAGTGAATCATCGGTGATCTTGTTAGCTCTGATCAGAAGCAAGAGCTGACCAAGGTCATAATCTACCTCCGAGAGCTGGAACCGATTTAACCTAGCGGTTAGGGGTACTCCACTTCCATGGGTTCTTCTTTCCTTCCTCATTTGCCTTTCAGCGTCAAGGGGAGATATAATTTGCGGTGTTTTGCTCTTCTGTTCGCCTCTGCTGCTGTTATGTTTCCTAGTGCTTCTAATATTCCATCGATCCATCTTTTTCGTGGTCGACTCTTGGGTCTGGTGTTCTCACAACGTTTGCTGAAGGCTCATTGTGTTGTGTTTTGATCTTTCTTCCTTGTCACGTGGCCAAACCATTGTATCTGTTGTTTTCTGTTATATTCTACGGCGGGGGCTATTCCTACCTTTTTTTCTCAGTTCTTCATTTCTGATCTTATCTCTCAGACTGTTTCCTATAATTCGTCTAACACATTTTATCTCAGTAGAGGTTATTTTTCTTATTGTTCTTGCATCTAGGGTCCAGGTCTGGCATTGGTAGCACAACTTTGGAATGAAGATTGTATTGTATAGTGCTCGTTTTGCCTATAGAGTTATTTCCTTGTGTTGGACAATAGTGGTGATAACTGTCCAATGATTTGACAAGTTTTGTTGCATCTTGAATGTATCTCTGCTGATCCATGTGGTTGCACTGGTAAAAGAATAACCGATTTACCAAGCAACTAATGGTACTCCACCTCCATGTGGTTGCTCTGAAAAGAAATTAACCAATTTAGCCAATAGACTCGAGTCGGGTCGAGTGCAGAAGCAGGCCGGTGCCTGAATATGACAGACATAGTTTGATTTATGTCACCAATGATATCTATTCTTCTGCTTCTTTTACCTTTTTAGCTCCCTGTGGAGCATAGGTCTTCAACAAACACTTTCCAAGTCGCTCTGTTTTTTGCCATTCTTTTAAGATCATTCCATGTCTTCCCCATCATCTTCATCTCTGCTTCTATCTGTCTTCTCCAAGAATTCATTGGTCTTCCTCTTTATCTTTTCCCCCTGGGGATTCCAAAAAAGGGCCTGTTGTGTAATACTCTCAGTTGGCTTCCGCATTGTGTGTCATATCCAGCACTATCTTCGCTGTATCTCTTTATCCGCTGGTATTTGACTGGTACATTTCCATAATTCAATCATATCTATTAAAAAAAAAAGTAAAGTACCCCCGTCACGCCAAGTGGCGTATATGGAAATATGGTGTTAGTGATCCTATATTTTACAGACCTTCAGCACATGATTTTTGAGGTAATGTGGTCAGTATTACGCCCGTGCTGCTTTACTTTCCCAGAAAAAAATCCGGTACCCATTTAAGGCTGGGTGAACCCGGAAGCCGTCGGTTGGGATCGAACCCTATCCCTTGTCCGTGGTAGTCCAGTTCACTAACCACTGAGCTATCGCGGCTCCCATGATGATATTTATTGCTTTAGCTAATATTGTCAAGACACTCGACTAGGTCTTCAAGGTTTCATATCTTTATTAGTTCACTTATCTACAACATCCGCACAACGGTGGTTGGTGACTGCTCTGAGATGGATTTTTACTCTTTAAATTAAAATGTGTTAATTCTGTCTCTAATTCCTCTCCATCTTTCTCAATCACCATTTAATATCTAAGCTTTTATTCCTCTTTTACATACTCAATTAAAATGTGTTATTCCTGTCTCTAATTCCTCTCCAGTTTTCTCAATCAACATTTAATAAGCTTTTATTCCTCTTTTACATAATCAATTAAAAGTCCGTTCGCTTCAAATCTTCAATTTCTGTGTGACAATTTGTGTTTATTTCTTTATCCTTCCCGGTCCGTGTGACGTCACACAGGGCTTTGTGGTGTTTTTCGCCATCTATTTCTATTCTGAGTGAGATTTTCGAACTTATCAAATAAATAGATGCATACTGAGTTTGCTTCTCTTATAAGTGTTCTTTTTAGAGTCTTTCTATGTCTTAATATTTTTCTGTATTGAGCAGGAGGAAAGCGAAAACAACAAAGTGTGTGGTACACATGAGGCATATTCAGAACACGAAAGACGAATATGGCAGACCACCGTGAAAGAGATTGGAGCCTCATCACGTAACACTCTAAAGAAAGCAAAGGAGAGAAATTCTAAACTACTAAACACAATTAGAACAAGACAAATACATTTTTTGGTCATGTTAAAAGACACAACAGTCTAATAAAAGTAATATTAGAAGGGAAAATACAAGGTAAAAGAGGCAGAGGCAGACCAAAACTAACATGGACGAGTAACATCAAAAGATGGACAAGTCAGCCTATGGCAATCTGCACCATCAAAGCAAGAGACAGAGTGGAATGGCACTCCATGGTAGCCAACCTTCGATGCGGAGACGGCACTCAATGATGATGATGATTGAGCAGGAGCCTATTTTAAAATTCTCTTATTGTTTCTTCTCAGTGCATGTCCGACATACGTCCGTCTTCTTTATGGGATCTTTGGTTGCATGACCATTTCTCTTATTTCAATATTATTTACCTGAGCCTGACCAAGATAGAAGTTATAAATGCTATTTGTTTAATTCAGAAAAGAAGTATCATTCTGTTGTTTACTGTTTAGTGCCAATTTAAAACCTTTTTTAGTCGAAACGTTGGTCTGTTCTCTTATTCACAAAGCTGGAACACATCATTTAACTGGCAGAACCTCCAACAGGATGGTGACCATAGATTTTCTTGCAATATGAGAATACATTGTGCCTGTTTCTTATGTTATTTAGCAGTGTATTTATTAGCCGGTGATCGTTGCAATTGTCTCTATATTTAATACCATTATTCTACCATTGTTATGGGGAGATAATTATATGTCAGAATATGACAACCGGAAATACGTAACGGTGAGAATATATCATACATTGCACATCCACACAGGTGTTTTACTTGCAACTGGAAAGGTTTTTACAAACAGAAAATTAATTTTTCTTCTATTTCATACCCACATTTGATGTATTTTGCTCGTTTGCTGGCCTCTGCCTCTATTATGTGTCATAGTCTTTCTAATATTTCATCAATCTATCATTTTCGTGGTCGACCTTTCAGTATGATCTTCTCGCTACGTTTCTTAAAATCTCGTTGCGTAGTGTCTTAGACTTTCTATCGTATCACGTGGCAAAATCATTTTATCAGTTGTTTCTTTATGTATTCTATAGCAGAAATTACTCCTAGCCTATTTCTCAGTTCATTTCTGATCTAATGTCTCAAGCATAAATTAATTGACAGCCCCAAATATGATAGATCAAGTACATTACCTTGCAGCTAGAAGTAAGTTATCTAAATAAATATAAATAGTTGTCCCAGCTAAGAAATAACTATCCTGCACTATGTACTCGAATCTACCCATAGAGTTTGACGTCATGAAGTATACATTGATTTTAGAATAATAACAACTTTTGGCAGGTTGAATTGTTTTTAATTTTTCTATTTTTTATATTATTCATGTGTAATTATATGTATCATACACTTGTTCCTTATTCGTCTGAAATTGTATGTCATGTTAGACATTATAGTAAAGAAAAGCAAATATAAAGGAGGCAACCACAATAGTACAAATGTCAGAAGTAATGGTAGCAACAAAGAAAATGAGATCACCACAATGCACAATAATGACATGTGGAACAACATTAAAACAGGTAAATATATCTAAATATCTGGGAACAATGTTAACCTTAGATGATAGATGCACAACAGAGGTGAGATGTAGAATAGATCAGGAAAATGCAGCTTTCCACACACACACAAATGAGGAAGATGCTGTGCAATCCAATTTGTCAATAGAAACAAGAAGACGAGTTCTTAAATTGTATGTAGACCTAGTCTTAACGTATGGATGTGAATCATGGACAACAGACAAAAAATTCACTGGAGGCTCTGTAGAAATGTGGTATCAAAGAAGATAGTTGAGAAAACCATGGACAGCTAAGAAAGAATAATGAGAACATGCTGAAAGAGACCAAAGGAAAAAGAAAGTTAATTTCCAATATTAGGAAGAAACAATTATCATGTGTTGGTCATGTAATAAGAAGCGAAATGCTGAAATATATTGTGACAACTGGGAAATTGAGGGACGAAGTGATAGAGGGAAGCAAAGAGAGAAGATACAAGAGAGCTTAATTATGAGAGTGGCTTGGCAGAATGTCAACAACAGAAATGATAAATAACTGTCGAGATCGAGAGCTGTGGTAACACATGATCACCTATGCCAGCAGTCTTGGTACTTAATGATGATGATGATGAATTATATGTGTCACACATTTTTTTCTTTATTCACTAGTTATTATGAAACTTAAATGAAAAGACGGTTAGAGGCCACAAAGATGGGATTTCTCAGAAGAATGTTGAAAGTTCCCTGGACAGATAAAAAGACCAATGAGGAAGTTCTCAAAGAGGCCAACACAAAAAGGGATCTCTTAAAAAACATAAGAAATAAGCAATCAACATTTTTCGGGCACATCATGAGAAGAGGAAAGTTGGAATACTTGGTTACAACTGGCAAAATAAAAGGAAAGAGAGATCGCGGACGACAAAGAGAGAAAATACTGGATAGCTTCGTGTCATGGCATGGAAAACAGTCAACAACAGAACTGATACGATGCACTGTAGATAGAAGATTGTGGAAGGACATGATCGCCTACACCAACCGGCAGGGTACATGATGATGACTAGTTATTAAATGTGTCATGCATTTTTCCCTTGATTTATCTGTATTTGGATGTGTCATGCATTTTTCCCTTTATTTATCTCTATTTGGATGTGTCATGCATTTTTCCCTTGATTTATCTGTATTCGGATGTGTCATGCATTTTTCCCCAGAGGGAGGTAACGAAAGATGCGTGGAAATAAGGAAGCACACCCAATCTAAATGGAATGATGCAGCATGCAAAGGTTCTGGTTGCTTCATTTGTGAGAAAAAGTAAGGAGATGTTACATACAGAATAATTGTCTAATCTAACAACTTTATCATATAACGGTGCTCAGCTTTCCAATGCACATTTTGTTCAATTTAAATGAACAGCACAATTATTGGATAAATAAAAGAGAAAATCCGCCATTCTGGAAATATAAAGGTTCTGTGTTAAAGACATGTACCTTTCTTTGTTTGGGAGATGAGTTAGTAATGTAAGTTTGGATGATTCCAATGGCACGGGCTGTTGAGCAATTATGGATTTTAAAATTCGTTTGCAGTGATACCGGGGCCTTCCATAACCTCAATAGGACTAGCTTAAGGAATAATAATAGACATGGATACATCCCAAAGACATCACCTCAGTGCAAAATAAAGACAATGGGAACAATATTAAAACAGGTAAATGAATTTAAATATTTGGGAACTTTGTTAACCTCAGACGGAAGATGTACAAAAGAGATGAGATGCAGAATGGCTCAGGCAAAAGCAGCTTTCCAAAAACGAGGAAGATACTATCCAATCCATTTTTGACAATAGAAACAAGAAAAAGAGTTCTTACATGTTACGTAGAGCCAGTCTTAACATATGGATGCGGATCGTGGACAATAGGACAACAGACAAGAAAATCACTGGAGTCTGTAGAAGTGTGGTTTTACAAGAGAATATTGAGAATATCATGGACAGCTAAGCAGAGTAATGAAAATGTTATGAAAGAGGTCAAACCAAAAAGAGAGCTAATTTCCAATATTAGGGAGAAACAATCATCATTTTTTGGCCAAATAATGAGAAGACAACAACTTTGAAATATTGAAACAACTGGAAATATTGAGGGACGAAGAGATAGAGGGAAGCAAATAGAGAAAATACCAGACAGCTTAAGAGAATGGCTTGGCAGAAGGTCAACAACAGAAATGATAAAGAACTTCTGTCGAGATCGAAAGTTGTGGAGAGACATGACCACCGACGCCAGTAGGCCCGGTACTTGATGATAATGATGACTATATTATGTAATGACGCAGAAAAAAGAGACATTACTATCGCTTCCCAAAACACACTAGCCCCCTATTGACTTTTCTTTGAAGTGTTGCGTGGAAGGACATGACTAGGTTTTTACATCAGAACTAAAGTTGAGATCCCTGGGATGCCAGAAGGTGGATGATACACCACCAACTGCCTTACGACGTCTCGGTCCAGATTCTCTATGTGGGTTCACTCCCGTAACTTTGAACTCTCCCGAGACTTCTCACAAGGTTTTCAGCGAGCTGGACAAGATAACCGCTTTCGGAAATAAGTGTTTGCTGGTATTGCAAATTTTTATCTCCGGTAGGTCTATCACGGCTGAAAAAGAAAAAAACAAATATCTCACATAACAAGAATGGCACCATCCACCAGCCCCTCAGAAGTAAAACAACCACAATGGACATCAACAGAAACTATTCCAAGAAGAGTACCATATGCAACCGGCGTATTTCAAAACACCACTTGTTGTTTAGGAGAACACTGTCGACCTACCTTCGCCATTTTGAACAATCGCAACAGGAAATGTACTGTAACAAGAAGGGGAAGTTGAAAAACTTTGGTATTGGAAAAGTATGGCCACCAACATACACATAGCAAAGCGCGGTTGGAATCTTTTGTTTGAACTATTTTTGAGTATGTTAATGTCACGATTATTATTATTAGTTTTATTGTTGTTATTTGTTGTTATTATTATTATTAGTGTGATATGGACCACGTCATCCAAAATGTGGGGAGGTCACGGAAATGTTTGGCTTCAAGGATCATAGATCCAGCAAGGCATTGTGGAATCGTTTTACTTTTTTTGTGTTTTAAATTTTATAAATAGTATTATTATTAGTATTAACGGTAGTAGTAGTGGATGTAGCAGTAGTAGAAGTGGTAGTAGTAGTAATGGTGGTAGTAGTAGTAGTAATGGTAATGGTATTAGTAGTAGCTGTAGTAGTAGTTGATGTAGAAATAGTAGTGGTAGTAGTTTTAGTAGTAGTGGTAATAGTAGTAATGGTATTCGTGGTTGTAATGGTAGTATTAGTACTGGTCGTAGTAGTGGTAGTAGTGTTAGTGGTAGTGGTTGTAGTGGTAGTAGTGATACTAGTAGTGGTAATGGTCATAATAGTGATAGTAGTAGTGGTAATGGTAATTGTATTTCTTGTAGTAGTGGGTGTAATAGTGGTAGTTTTTGTTGTAGTGATATATGTATAGTTGTTGGTGTAGGTCGTAGTAGTGGTAGTAGTAGTAGTAGTAATGGTATTAGTAGTAGTTGTAGAAGTAGTGGGTGTGGTAATTGTAGTGATAGTAGTTATAGTATAGTTCGTTCACAATTTCATGCCCGCAGAATTTATAAATTATCTCGGAAACTATTTGATGAATTTCTGTAATTCTTTTTCATGAAATGTTATTTTTTCATCGACCTTAAGATTGTATAACATTCAAGTACATAGGTAGTCTGACTTTTGCACAAATCGTTTTTTAATATATTATTTTAGGAAAATATCAAACCGCGTGCACTAAACATTAGATTTTACTGCAAATTAGGTTAATATTATAACAATGCAAGCCAAAGACGTATCCGTATCACATTAAAGAGGGTAACATTTTTCATTTGATTTTATATCTTCGTCATAGAGGTAGGTAAACATTAACCAAAGTATCAAAAACACATATTCACCAAATAGCAGACGCGTCATCAACAAAATATATGGAACAACCAGAACATCAAACACACAGTCAGCAAATAGTAAGAGTATCACATATAAAGGAATATACATCAATAGTAAATATTTTGTCAAAATACGCCTCTGGCTGGGCCAATTTAACAAGAAACTGGAAATGAAATGACCCCAAAAAAAAAACATCGGAGTGGTGCCTCTTACAAGTTACGATACAATGACTGCGATCTGGTTCTAATATAGTGGGGACGGCACGTGAAATTTGCCTTTTAAAATGGTGAATTGATTACAACAAATGTGGGTATTGTAAAATCCTAAAATTTAGGACAAGCAAGAAAATCATATTTTTATATACCGCAAAGAAACAAAAATCTTTCCTAAATGCATGGCAGTAGGGCAAAAAATCAGACTGAAGGTCGGTGAAAAAAATAAGAATTTCATGAAAAAGTATTGCAGAAATTCATCAGTTTCCGAGATAATTAATAATCTCTGTGGGCACGAATTTGTGAACGAACTATAATATTGCTGCAATTGTTTTTTTTTCTAAACACCTTGTCTTGTACGGGTAATTAGTTAAAGCGAAAAATGCTGTATGTACTCGGTACTTGCATTACATTGCATGTTGAACGTTGTATCATTAATAATTTGCCACTTATCATGTATCAATAGTCAGTATTATCATTGCATCTTTGCACTTGTACTATCGAGTCTAATTTAATTTGAATTGCTCACGTTTATGTTTTCAATATTTCTTACTGTAGGGCGACGATATTAGACAGAAGTGCAAGGTCAGTTTAGTCGGAACAGCTATGACGTCATCGGCTTAAACAATAAATCAGAATCTAACCAATCACATCAATGCATTGATTTTAGTTTATAGAATTATATATGTTGTGATTATGTTGTCATAATATAAATTGTTAGCTATTACTGTCCGTGTTTATGTTAATGCTTCATTCTAATAATTGATGTTTACAAAGAAAGTAGCGATTGTTTGGAGAGATATCACCCAGAAAGGATAAATGGAATAGAAAAATAACAAATAATTTAAATCTGTCACTGACAGTAGAAGGTTAGGGCAATCTTTACAACAGGGACAATAAATCTGGTCTGGAAAATCAATCTGAATGGTTTTTTTTTTATTGCTGGTATGTTCGCACTGTTGATATGTTCATGTTGCTGTTGTGTTCATACGTTCATGTTGTTAGTGAGTTCATGTTGTTGATATGTTCATGCTGCTGTTGTATTCATACGTTCATGTTGTTAGTGAGTTGATGTTGTTGGTATGTTCATGTTGCTGTTGTGTTCATACGTTCATGTTGTTAGTGAGTTGATGTTGTTGATGTGTTCATGTTGCTGTTGTGTTCATACGTTCATGTTGTTAGTGAGTTGATGTTTTGGTATGTTCATGTTGCTGTTGTGTTCATACGTTCATGTTGTGAGTGAGTTGATGTTGTTGATATGTTCATGTTGCTGTTGTGTTCATACGTTCATGTTGTTAGTGAGTTGATGTTGTGTTCATACGTTCATGTTGTTAGTGAGTTGATGTTGTTGATATGTTCATGTTGCTGTTGTGTTCATACGTTCATGTTGTTAGTGAGTTCATGTTGTTGGTATGTTCATGTTGCTGTTGTGTTCATACGTTCATGTTGTGAGTGAGTTGATGTTGTTGATATGTTCATGTTGCTGTTGTGTTCATACGTTCATGTTGTGAGTGAGTTGATGTTATGTTCATACGTTCATGTTGTTAGTGAGTTGATATTGTTGATATGTTCATGTTGCTGTTGTGTTCATACGTTCATGTTGTGAGTGAGTTCATGTTGTTGGTATGTTCATGTTGCTGTTTCGTTCACGTTTTTTGAATGTTTATGTTGTTGGTCGAGGTGTGCGGCTAAAACCACTGTTCCGCTGGCTGAAAAGCCGGCGTACGGTGTTCGAAGCCCGCGGTAGACAGAAAGGATTTTTTTCTATCGGGGGTGAAATAAAAATCCTGAGTCTCACACGTCGTGGCGACTGCTTGACAAAGCGGCCTTTATCCCTCTGGTTCTATCGTTGCCCCCCGACATACACCAGCAATGTATGTGTCGTAACGATAGTTTTTTTTAATGTTGTTGGTATGTTAATGCTGCTGTTACGTTGACATTGTTAATATATTCATTTTGTTATTATGTTAATGTTGTTGGTATGTTCATGGTGTTGTTATGTTCATGTTGCTGTTGGTGTTCATGTTGTTGGTATGTTTATGTTGTTGGCATGTTCATGATGTTGGTGTGTTGACGTGATGATGTTTGTATGTTTATGTTGCTTTTTCGTTTACGTTCTTAGTATATTCATGTTGTTGTTATGTCTATGTTGTTGGAATACGCATGTTGTTGATCTGTTCATGTTTATGGTGTGCTCAAGTTGTTGGAGTGTTGGTGTTATTTGTATGTTCATGTAGTTGGTATTTTCATGTTGTTGGTATGTTCACGTTGTTGATATGTTTATGTTGACGGTGTGTTTATGTTGATGGTATGTTCATGTTCATGGTGTGTTCATATTGTTGGTTTGTTCATGTTGATGGTAAGTTCATGTGTTCATGTTGTTGATGTGTTAATGTTGTTGATGTGTCCATGTCGTTGATGTGTTCATGTTGATGCTGTGTTCATTTTGATGGAATGTTCATGTTGTTGATGTGTTCATGTTGTTGCTGTGTTCATGTTGATGCTATGTTCAATTTGATGGAATGTTCATGTTGTTGATGTGTTCATGTTGATGCTGTGTTCAATTTGATGGAATGTTCATGTTGTTGATGTGTTCATGTTGTTGCTGTGTTCATGTTGATGCTATGTTCAATTTGATGGAATGTTCATGTTGTTGATGTGTTCATGTTGATGCTGTGTTCAATTTGATGGAATGTTCATGTTGTTGATATGTCCATGTTGTTGATGTGTTCATGTTGATGCTGTGTTCAATTTGATGGAATGTTCATGTTGTTGATGTGTTCATGTTGTTGCTGTGTTCATGTTGATGCTATGTTCAATTTGATGGAATGTTCATGTTGTTGATGTGTTCATGTTGATGCTGTGTTCAATTTGATGGAATGTTCATGTTGTTGATATGTCCATGTTGTTGATGTGTTCATGTTGATGCTGTGTTCAATTTGATGGAATGTTCATGTTGTTGATATGTCCATGTTGTTGATGTGTTCATGTTGATGCTGTGTTCAATTTGATGGAATGTTCATGTTGTTGATGTGTCCATGTTGTTGATATGTCCATGTTGTTGCTGTGTTCATGTTGATGCTGTGTTCAATTTGATGGAATGTTCATGTTGTTGATGTGTCCATGTTGTTGATATGTCCATGTTGTTGCTGTGTTCATGTTGATGCTGTGTTCAATTTGATGGAATGTTCATGTTGTTGATATGTCCATGTTGTTGCTGTGTTCATGTTGATGCTGTGTTCAATTTGATGGAATGTTCATGTTGTTGATATGTCCATGTTGTTGATGTGTTCATGTTGATGCTGTGTTCAATTTGATGGAATGTTCATGTGTTGATGTGTCCATGTTGTTGATATGTCCATGTTGTTGCTGTGTTCATGTTGATGCTGTGTTCAATTTGATGGAATGTTCATGTTGTTGATATGTCCATGTTGTTGATGTGTTCATGTTGATGCTGTGTTCAATTTGATGCTGTGTTCAATTTGATGGAATGTTCATGTTGTTGATATGTCCATGTTGTTGATGTGTTCATGTTGATGCTGTGTTCAATTTGATGGAATGTTCATGTTGTTGATGTGTCCATGTTGTTGATATGTCCATGTTGTTGCTGTGTTCATGTTGATGCTGTGTTCAATTTGATGGAATGTTCATGTTGTTGATGTGTCCATGTTGTTGATATGTCCATGTTGTTGCTGTGTTCATGTTGATGCTGTGTTCAATTTGATGGAATGTTCATGTTGTTGATATGTCCATGTTGTTGCTGTGTTCATGTTGATGCTGTGTTCAATTTGATGGAATGTTCATGTTGTTGATATGTCCATGTTGTTGATGTGTTCATGTTGATGCTGTGTTCAATTTGATGGAATGTTCATGTTGTTGATGTGTCCATGTTGTTGATATGTCCATGTTGTTGCTGTGTTCATGTTGATGCTGTGTTCAATTTGATGGAATGTTCATGTTGTTGATATGTCCATGTTGTTGATGTGTTCATGTTGATGCTGTGTTCAATTGATGGAATGTTCATGTTGTTGATGTGTCCATGTTGTTGATATTTTCACGTTCTTAGTGTATTCCTGTTGATGGTCTGTTCACATTGTTGGTCTCTTCATATTGTTGGTGTGTTCCTGTTGTTGGTCTGTTCATGTTGATGTTGTGTTCATGTTGACGATGTGTTCATGTTGATGGTGTGTTCATGTTTTTTATTGTGGTCAAGTTGTTAGTATGTTCATGTTGTTAGTGTCACTAACGAGTAATATTTCTCTGTCTTTTTGTCTTCATGATGAACGCTTCCAGGGATACCCCTGACCAACCCTTGATATTATCATTCCCCAACAATCTTCGTTTACATCTACTCTGTTTCCCTTGTATTTTCCCCTCCAAAATGGTTTTCTGTTATTGTTTCTCTTTATGTGTGAAAACTTTATTTCAATGTCCTCGTTCGACTTGTGTTTAATAATTCAATCTTCGTTTTCGGCTGCATTAAACTTAATGTTTTACTTTCTCTGTCAATCCCAACTCTTGCTATTCTTCTATAAGTCTAATAACAAGGCCTTCAATTTCCTTTTTATTTCATTTTTTAATGTCAATGTTTCAGTCATTAAACATCAAGATCAAAGATAAAGAAATAAAACAAGTAGAGGAATTCAAGTATTTAGGCATAATGTTCACAGAAGATGGAAACTAGACAGAGAAATTGATATGAAAATACAAAAAGCAAATGCTGTCACATACCAGCTTTCACCATTGCTAAGACATCCAAACATTTCTATGCCAACTAAACAACAAATGATAAATAGCATCGTCATACCAACTTTGTGCTATGAAAGTCAAACATGGACCCTTACTAAATCACATTTAAGAAAGATCAATACATGTGAGATGCGTTGCTTGAGAAAAGTAACAAACAACACAAGAAGAGATAGAATACCAAATGAAACCATAAGAAAAATAGTAGGAACAAAACCCTGCCAAGAATATATAGAGCAACAACAACTTAAATGGTTTGGCCACCTGGTCAGAATGAATCCTCACCAATCACCATCAAGGGCGTTCTTCTCGAGAATGCATGGAAAAAGACCAAGAGGAAGACCCAGAAGAAGATGGATAGATGCAGTGATAGAGACATGTAACAACAAAGGAAAATCACTAATTCAGACAATTCGAGCAGCACAAGAACGACAAATGATATAAACCACGACATCTTTTAGGTATCAGTGAAAAGAGAAAAGTAGAAGAAGAATGTTTCAGTGCCATACAGGAATGTTGGATCTTTCTTTTCTTCTTTTATCTTTTCACTGATACCTAATGGGATTTCGTGGTTTATATCATTTGTCGTTCTTGAGCTGCTCGAACCGTCTGAATTAACTTAATTTTAAAATTAAGTCCCGATGTTCTTGTTCTCTATCGGAACTTATCTTTCGTCGTCAAGGAAAATCTAGTGTTCTCTACATGTTGTTTTGTTCGCCTCAAACATGGTGCCCTGTGAGGAGTCACATGTTTTGATTGTTAATCTCTTTAAGGAGTCTTCCACTTCTTCTTGTTGTTACTTCAGTTTTTCATCCTCGATGTGACGTGTTAATTATATATGTGACGTGTTAATTATATATGTGACGTGTTAATTATATATGTGACGTGTTAATTATATATGTGACGTGTTAATTATATATGTGACGTGTTAATTATATATGTGAAGTGTTAATTATATATGTGACGTGTTAATTATATATGTGACGTGTTAATTATATATGTGACGTGTTAATTATATATGTGACGTGTTAATTATATATGTGACGTGTTAATTATATATGTGACGTGTTAATTATATATGTGAAGTGTTAATTATATATCTGACGTGTTAATTATATATGTGACGTGTTAATTATATATGTGACGTGTTAATCGTAAAAACCATTTAATTTGTTTGTCTCTGGATAAAGCATGGGAATGGTTTTACACCCACTTTTTTCCCCTTATATCTTCATTTCTTGTGTTGCCTACTATTAACACTCTAAAGTAAATTAGTAAATAAAAGTAAAGGTTCACTCAACTAGGTGTTAGTGACCATATTTTCCTATTGCCATAGCCCATTTTTTTTTTTTTTTGGGGGGGGGGTTGTGTGGTCGGTATCAAACTAGGCATAATTTATTTCCCAGAAAAATGTCTCGTACCCATTTTTATAGGCTGGTTGAAGCCCGGAGCCTTGTCAATCCGAAAAAAAACATCCACTACTACTGGGGATCGAACCTGGACCCTTCTTGTCAGGTAGCGAGCACTCTGACTACTCAGCCACCTAGGCTACCGTGGTAATATAAGGATAACTATAATGAGGTTTCTCATTTAACTTATTTGGATCTGTCTTTTCTCCTTCGTTGGTAATGTCCTTGTTTTACAAATGATCAACTTGTATACATTTGCCATATTTGTGTTTGACATGACTAGAATCTGTTTCATTATTACATTTGTTATGTTGAATGGGTTTCATTTCGGTCTTGATTTCCTCATTTCTTGCTACAAATCTTCCCAAATACTTCAACTCGTTTACTTGTTATTTATGTTATATGTACTGGCCTTTTATGCTACTTTATATTAGGACCGGAGGCGAAGGCGCGGCTACCAGCACCAGAGCTGGAAGTTGTCAGCGATCCACAGCTGATGGCTTGCGCCAGGATCGGTGAACCAAAACCATCCAGACCCTGCTCCACCTCTATGCGGTGCATCCAGTAACAGACTAACCTGTCTAGTCTGCACTTCGGACACACCCATTGGTGCTTAGATGTTTTCCACGAAATAGTGACAACATCCTAGGAATATCCTGACCCATGTGCACGAACTCTGTAACCTTTGATACATTATCAACTTATGACTAATGTTCTAATGCAGAAAACTAACTTTATTTTTCCTGAACTGACATCGTCATTTCTATTTTGAATGTACTCGTACAAGGTACAGTGTTCTCGTACAAGGTACAATGTTCTCGTGCAAGGTACAATGTTCTCGTACAAAGCACAATGTTCTCGTGCAAGGTACAATGTTCTCGTACAAAGCACAATGTTCTCGTGCAAGGTACAGTGTTCTCGTACAAAGCATAGTGTTCTCGTACAAGGTACAGTGTTCTCGTACAAGGTACAGTGTTCTCGTACAAGGTACAGTGTTCTCGTACAAAGCATAGTGTTCTCGTACAAGGTACAGTGTTCTCGTACAAGGTACAGTGTTCTCGTACAAGGTACAGTGTTCTCGTACAAGGTACAGTGTTCTCGTACAAAGCATAGTGTTCTCGTACAAAGCATAGTGTTCTCGTACAAAGCATAGTGTTCTCGTACAAAGCATAGTGTTCTCGTACAAGGCACAATGTTCACGTACAAAGCATAATGTTCTCGTACAAAGCATAGTGTTCTCGTACAAAGCATAGTGTTCTCGTACAAATCATAGTGTTCTCGTACAAAGTACAGTGTTCACGTACAAAGCACAATGTTCTCGTGCAAGGTACAATGTTCTTGTAAAAGGTACAATGTTTACGTACAAGGCACAATGTTCTTGTAGAAGGTACAATTTTCACGTGCAAGGAACAATGTTCTTCTAAAAGGTACAATGTTCACGTACAAGGCACAATGTTCTTGTAGATGGTGCAATGTTCACCTGCAAGGTACAATGTTCTTGTAGAAGGTACAATGTTCTCGTACAAGGTATAACGTTCTCGTACAAGGTACAATGTTCTCGTACAAGGTATAACGTTCTCGTACAAGGCACAATGTTCGCGTACAAGGTATAACGTTCTCGTACAAGACACAATGTTCTCGTACAAGGTATAACGTTCTCGTACAAGACACAATGTTCTCGTACAAGGTATAACGTTCTCGTACAAGACACAATGTTCTCGTACAAGGTATAATGTTCTCGTACAAGACACAATGTTCTCGTACAAGACACAATGTTCTCGTACAAGGCACAATGTTCTCGTACAAGGTATAACGTTCTCGTACAAGGCACAATGTTCGCGTACAAGGTATAACGTTCTCGTACAAGACACAATGTTCTCGTACAAGGTATAACGTTCTCGTACAAGACACAATGTTCTCCTACAAGGTATAATGTTCTCGTACAAGGTACAATGTTCACGTACAAGGTATAATGTTCTCGTACAAGACACAATGTTCTCGTACAAGGCACAATGTTCTCGTGCAAGGCACAATGTTCTCGTGCATGGTACAGTGTTCTCGTGCATGGTACAGTGTTCTCAGCGGCTCGCTTTTATAGGTTGAATTCTGTTTAGTTGTGTCACTAGCCTTCTCTCGACTGTTGTATGAGAGTTTTAATGAAACTATATTTAATCCAAATATATTGTATGTGTTTTTACATGCATTGACACATATACATATATTTGTATATATAAACACACATATGTGTTTGCGTGTATGTGTATACATATGTTTATATATGTGTATATATATATATATATATATATATATATATATATATATATATGTGTGTGTATGTGTATGTATGTGTCTGTAAAAGAGTTCTTAAATGTTATGTAGAGCCAGTCTTAACATATGGATGTGAATCATGGGCAATAGGACAACAAACAAGAAAATCAATGGAGTCTGTAGAAATGTGGTTTTACAGAAGAATGTTGAGAATACCATGGACAGCTAAGAAGAGTAATGAAAATGTTTTGAAAGAGGTCAAAGCAAAACGAGAGCTAATTTCCAATATTAGGAAGAAACAATCATAATTTTTTTGGCCATGTAATGAGAAGAGAACAACTGGAATATATTGTAACAACTGGAAAAATTGAGGGACGAAGAGATAGAGGGAAGCAAAGAGAAAAAATAGCAGACAGCTTGAGAGATTGGCTTGGCAGAAGCAGAAGGTCAACAATAGAAATGATAAATAACTGTCGAGATCGAAAGTTGTGGAGAGACATGATTACCTACGCCAGCAGGCCGGGTTTGGTTATTTGATTATTTAGTTAATGGAAGACCCCGGTATCACTGCAAACGAATTAAAATCCATAATTACTCAACCGCCCGTGCCAGCGTAATCATCCGAATTAATATCTCATCTCCCAAACAAAGAAAGGTAACTGTTGTCCCCATCGTAGCAGTCTCATCACACGCCAAAAGACATAAGGCGAAACCGCGCAGAAAGTGAACACAGCCAACTGTTCTTTGTCATACGATATCATCATTCACCGTAAATAATTGGAATATCGAAACATGATCAAAACGGATGAGATACACAGCTTACGGTGTGCACAGAGCACTTAACTCAGTAGCTCCTGCAACAAGCCGGACTTGGAATATGAGGAAACTGCAACAAGGAACACTTTTCATGCATAGCCTTCAATTGTTCCCGCCACCTATCCACAATTTACCGGAAGTTCACGTCATCTTGAAAATTATGATCGTCATTTTTTTTAACGTATATCGCTTGATGATGTTAGGCCATCGTTGTTGACTCCAATTCCGAACATATAGACACACAGTTAGCCGTCAGATTATCCCCGTCGCACATCAAACAACAGACCGTAAGATTATAGTACGTCTGGTCTAGGAATGTACGATGAGCCATTACGATGATGGTCGGGTACTTGATGATGATGATGATGTATGTGTCTGTGTGTAAGTATGTATATATATGCGTGTGTGATTTGCTTGTTTACAATAGTATAGAATGCAGTGTCAATTATTGTCCAATGTGACGAGAGTTTACAGAATTTTAAAATCCTTGAACTGGTTTCTAAAACAGCCCTTATCTGGACTAAGAAGTGATTACTAGACGTGATTAAAAGTGTCAACAGTTTTGTCAACATTTTAGTTTTGAGAAAATGTAAGTAATGGCTAGATTTGTACAATAATCTTTACGTTACAGTTGATTTTTAAATCGAATTTCTTTACAACTTTCAACAGTAGTAAACGTTGTAGCATTTAGATAGTAATTGATATAACATATTGTAATGGGTGGATAAACGTAGTTAGAGGTTAATGAGTAGAGATGACACCAGTACTTGATCGCGTTAATGCTAACTTTGGACAAACCAATGCGTCCAATAAATGCTTTTGTTGGCTTTGAGGATTTGTATTCTAATGTCAAGGCACGACTCATTGAACATAAAATACGTCTGGTAGGTTAAATTCAAGGTTCACAAATGTCATTAATAATTGTAGTAAAAGAAAACAAAATTATTGTTTTTTTTCTATAACACTCAAAGGTTTTTGTAAATCTTATGCCAAGAAGTTTCATTTACGAATAAGAACCTTGTCGGTTTGTTATGTCGTGTGCGCATCAAATCCTTTATTATACATATATTATGTCGTGTACGCGTCAAATCCTTGAATATATATATATATATATTATGTCGTGTACGCATCAAATCCTTGAATACATATATATATTATGTCGTGTACGCATCAAATCCTTGAATATATATATATATATATTATGTCGTGTACGCATCACATCCTTGATTATATATATATATATATATATATTATGTTGTGTACGCATCAATTCCTTGATTATATATATATATATATATTATGTCGTGAACGCATCAAATCCTTTATTATACGTATGTTATGTCGTGTACGCATCAAATCCTTTATTATACATATATTATGTCGTGTACGCATAAAATCCTTTATTATACATATATTATGTCGTGTACACATCACATCCTTTATTATACATATGTTATGCCGTGTACGCATCAAATGGCCAGTGGTGAGGAGTGTAGAACACTCCAAGGTATGAAGACAGCTTCACAAAGGAGGAACACAACACAATACTGACGTTTCGGCCAGGGGCCTTTTTCAGAGTTCAAGGACAACGAAAACAAACGATGAAACACAATTATCTATAAATACATGATCAGAAGAAGAGGATAGAAAAGAAAAAAGTAGGATGATGAAAAAATAAAAAAAGAAGAGAGCTAAGATAAGAATATAGAACGAATATGAGAATATATGTATAATTAAAATATAAAATACAGAATCACTTAGCTTGAACGACTGGTTAATCCGCCGGGAACCAAACGAAAGAATGACTACAAAAGGACCTCCCGAGGCGGGAAAATGGAAACGAGGCTATGACTGACCAGAGTTCATACACCTGAAGAGAGAACTAGAAACCCAAACAACAGCTTCTACAGTTAATGTCGTACAAGAAAAAAAGGGGGGGGGGATATAAGGTAATAAGAAATAACGGGGCCTAACAAGAAGGGGGGGGGGGGCGGGGGAAGAGAAATGAAAAGGACTGAGAGAGTCCGGAATGGGGAATATGAGGAGAGGAAGTGAAAGAAAGAAGGAACGAAAGAAGTAGGGCCCAGCGAGGAAAAGAAGTAGGGAACGGAGAGACTCAGGAGGATACTAGGAATATATATACAAAGAGGAGTATACATCAGAGGAGGACAGGTAAAAGATAGGATGAGAAGCGGAGGGGATACACAGAGAATAATACGCTGGCAGGAGTGCCTGGAGAGGAAAGGAAGAGGCGAAACGGAGAAAGCGATGAGGAGGAGAAGGATAAAAAGGTAATACGCAGAAAGGAAAAAGAAGAGGGGGGGGGAAGATGGAAGGGTACAGAAGGATAGGGGTGAAGACAAGGAGCAGATGAGCATAAATATGAGATGAGAAGAAGAGTAGGGGTGGGAGAAGGGTACAGAGGAAGATGGGTCCTCAGAGGGACTGGGATACATTGATGCCACGAGGGGTGAGGCAACCCCAGCGAGCGATCAGACGGTGCTCAAGAGTGAGACGACTATGGTGATCAGAAGAGCATGATACTAAGCCTGTGACCCCGACATCGGCTATACCGTGATGGCCACTCGAGTTAAAGTGGGCAGCTACAGGAGTGCCAGCTTCTCGGGTGATGTCGTATAAATGTTCTCGGCACCTATCGCCGATCCGACGACCAGATTGACCGATGTAGGTTAACTTGCATCTCAAACTTGTCCTTAATTATACATATGTTATGCCGTGTACGCATCAAATCCTTGATTATACATATGTCGTGTACGCATCAAATCCTTGATTATACATATGTTATGCCGTGTACGCATCAATGAAGCGCTATTTTACTTTCTGTCTTGCTTGATGATGCTGCCAGTCATAGGCTCACCATTCCTGATGTTATCAGTCCACATTAGTCACTGTTCACGCCTACCATGTTTATCTTGTATTTTTTTCTTTCTAAATTAACTTTCAGTATGTTACCGTGACACTGCATGTGTACAAACAATCTCATTGCGTTTTATTTAAACTGTTAAATGTTCTTTCTTTGTTTTCACCTTTCTTCGACAGTTATTTTTATTTTGTTTCCTTTCGTTTCCCCCATCTTTAAAAAAAAAGAGATAATAAATAATAACCCCTATTCTGCTATACATCCACAATTCAAGAGCTTCCATTTTGTTCTCTCCTGCCTTATCTAGTGACCTTGTTTGTGCATTATGCTACACTTGTGTGGAATAAATAGACTTATCATTTTTTTAATTCTCAATTTTAATCATCTTTTTATTTGTTTTTTATGAGTGTATATTTCATGCTAAAAATACATTTGTTTGTCGCCCATTATTTTGTTTATTTTCCAGTGAAGAATGAGTTGCACAATCTCATTGTTTTTGCTTGGATTGATGGCTTTCCTTGTGCTGGCAGATAATTGCCCATATGAGGTAGGAGACAGAATACATGAATATTATTATTGAGGGAGACTTCCGAGGCGATAATCAGCGAATCAATTCAGAGGAAGAGGTATGTTTACAGCACTCGGGGAAAAAAATGACAAATAATCAACAACAGAAGAAAAAAAAGAAAGAACAATATATGGTCCAAAGCAGGATCGAATCTACACTCAGTGGCACAGCGCCTTGCCACGAAAAGCCACACTCTAGGGAACACTACCAACTCAGCTAACTAAAAGGTAATAGGTTAAAATAAGTTAGCCGAGTTAGCATTGTTCCTTAGCGTTTGGCTTCTCGTGGCAAGGCGCTGTGCCACTGAGTACGGGTTCAATACTGCTTCGGACCATATATTGTTCTTTGTTTTTTTTTTTCCTGTTGTTGATTATTTGTCATTTTTTCCGAGTGCTGTAAACATACCTCTTCCACTGAAATGATTCCCATATGAGGTACACTGACTATGGAGATATATTACATGATATAACTTGGAGAAAGTCCTAGTTTAAGCACATAATTGTTCTCTGTTCGGAAGAGTAAATTTCCGCTAGAGGCAAATTACTCTTTCTTCGGTAGTTCTCTACTCTGTCATTGCAAGAAATCTAACTGTATAAATAAGAGAACCAATGTGACGGTAAATAAGGCGCGCCTCCCAGCACCAGAGCTGGAAGTTGTGAGCGACTCATAGCTGATGGCTTGCGCCAGGATCGGTGAACCAACACCATCCAGACCCTGCTCCATCTCTCCGCGGTGCCTCCAGTAACAGACTTACGTGTCTAGTCTGGCCAGGCGAGCAGGGATCGAAGAGGGAAGACAACCCGGTACTCAAAAACATCGTGCTGAAGTCGGATGTGTTGGGCCGAAAGGCGAAAATATCACAGTGTTACACTTCAAACTACAACACAACGCAAACACGTCCACTTAACGTCATTTTAAGGGCGGATGACGAAGAGGAACTCTACAATCTACGGATACTCTAGAATACTTTAGTCATCGGGCAAACACAACCAACCAACCAACCAACCATAACACTAACTAGGACATAAACCTTAACATTTAACCTTAAACTCTAACATTTTTTTTAGTAATTGATAACCACCACAGATTTGTTGTGACGCCAACTAAGGGGTGATAACTCTTAAATAGTTTATGTGCTTAAACTAGGAATTATCTATTACGTGAATATTAAACAGAAATATAACATAGAAATAAAGTATATATATATATATATATATATATATATAGGCATGTGTGTACGTAAGTTGTGTGTGTGTGTGCGTCCGTGTGCGCGTACGCGCGCGTGTGTGTGTGTGTGTGTTTTGCATTGATTGTAATTGTACCATTGTGATGCATTGGTGTTCAAAATATATAATAGGGAATGATGATTTGAGTTCAGTGAGAATAAGGTGAACTTTCTTCATTAGAGCAGTAGACATCGGTAGATAATGTTTCAAAGGTAACAGTTTGTGCATATGAGTCAGGATACTTCTAGGATGTTGTCACTATTTTGTGGTTGAAGATCTAAGCACCAATGGGTGTGTCTGAAGTGCAGTGTTGGCGGTCCTAACATAAGGTAGCATAAAAGGCTAGTACACATAACATAAATAACAAGTAAAAGAATTGAAATATGTGGGAAGTTTTGTAGCAAGAAATTAGAAAATCAAGACGGAAATAAATAAAAAATAATCAACATAGCAAATTTAACAGATTCTAGTCATGTAAAACAAATATCTGGAAATTTATACAATTTGATCAATATAAAAATCAATATTTCTGCCGACATTTTAAAACAAGTATATTAACAGCGAAGGAGAAAAGAAAGATCAAAATTAATTCAATGAGATGCATCATTATGGCTATCCTTATATTGCTTACAGTGAAAATAAGAGACAACAGAAGAAATGAAATAAGGAAATAGTGGGTAACTAGTTCCGTGCTTTATCTAGAGACAACAGAAGAAATACAGAAATAAGGAAATAGTGGGTAACTAGTTCCGTGCTTTATCTAGAGACAACAGAAGAAATACAGAAATAAGGAAATAGTGGGTAACTAGTTCCACGCTTTATCTAGAGACAACAAATTAAATGGTTTCTACAAGTAGCACGTCACACATAATTAACATAATTAACAAATCACATCAAGGATTAACAACCAGAAGTAACAACAAGAAGCAGTGAAGTGATCTTTAATCCAAAGATTAACAATCAAAACATGTGATGCCGCACCTAGCACTGTTTGTGGCGAACCAAAGAACATGTAGAGAACGCTAGATTTTCCTGGACGACAAAAGGTAAATTCTATTAGAGAACAAGAAAATCGGAACTGAAATTTAAGATCATTAATTGTATTTATCCAACATTCCTATATGGCTCAGAAACATGGACACTAAATAAGAAAACAGATGAAAATTGAAGGCCTTGTTATTAGACTTATAGAAGAATGGAGAGAGTTTGGATTGACAGTTAAAGTAACAAATAATAAAGATGTAAACAGCCGACAACGAAGAATAAATTAATAAACACAATTCGAACCAGGACAATGAAATAATGTTTGCATACATAAAGAGAAACAATAACAGAAAACCATTTTGGAGGAGAAAATACAAGGCAAACAATGTAGAGGTAGACGAAGATTAATTGAGACTGGCAATATCAAAAGATGGCCAGGAGAATTCATGAAAGCGTTGATCATGAAGGCAAAAAGATAGAGAAATGTTACTTTTTAGTAAGACCGTACAAGGGAATAATACAATGTATTCGGCATTGGATTTGTTAATACAGCTGTAGAAGATAAGTCATGAGAGAGTTTTATCAGTGCAAAAGAACCAGCTTAAATTACTAATAGATTACCAAACTGTTTTATACAGACACAACATTTAGGGGGAAAAATTGTAAACAATCAACATCAGCAAAAAACAAAGAACAATACACAGCCTGAAGCAGGATCGAACTCGTATTTCTCGACACAGATACTTGTCACGAGAAAGAAACGCTAGAGCACATGGCCAACTTAAATACCATGAAAGTAGCTACTATTGCCGACGTCTTTCTGTACCTTGTGAACATACATCTTCACCTGAAATGATTTGCTGATGTATCGCCTCGGAAGTTTCCTTCCATTATAATGTTTATGTATTATTATTTGTCTCCCTTTTAGATAGATAGTCAGACAGACAAATATGCAGATATACAGATAGGCAAGTAGGCATGTAGGCTGCCAGACAAATATGCAGATATACAGATAGGCAAGTAGGCATGTAGGCTGCCAGGTAGGTAGGCAGACAGGTATACCAGGCAGGGAGGCAGATAGGTAGGTAGGTAGGAGGTTAGGTAGGTAGGTAGGAGGTTAGGTAGGTAGGTAGGTAGGTAGTATGTATAGACAGACAGACAGACATACAGATAGATAGATAGATAGATAGATAGATAGATAGATAGATAGATAGATAGATAGATAGATAGATAGATAGATAGATAGATAGATAGATAGATAGATAGATAGATAGATAGATAGATAGATAGATAGATAGATAGATAGATAGATAGATAGATAGATAGATAGATAGATAGATAGATAGATAGATAGATAGATAGATAGATAGATAGATAGATAGATAGATAGATAGATAGATAGATAGATAGATAGATAGATAGATAGATAGATAGATAGATAGATAGATAGATAGATAGATAGATAGATAGATAGATAGATAGATAGATAGATAGATAGATAGATAGATAGATAGATAGATAGATAGATAGATAGATAGATAGATAGATAGATAGATAGATAGATAGATAGATAGATAGATATAGATAGATTTGAGGGGCAGAAGAAAATGTCTTAAATAAATAAATACATGCAGATGAAATGGTGGACGAATAGATGAATGAGTTGTTTGATGGCTAGTCAGATAAATGAAGCAATGTAAACATAGGATAGATGAATAAATGGTTGAACAAATTGTTGGATGGAGAGAAGAATGGAGTGATAGAATGTTAGAACAAACAAAATGACGTACCTATAGGAATTAATGCATAGATGAGTGGCTGGAATGATGGATGGGTGGGTGGGAGGAGGGATTTTAAGTGTGGGTGGATAAATGCGTGGGTAGATGGATGGATATAGAAAAGAAGTGAATCATACAATGTTAGATAGACGGACACACCTGTGCATAGGTGAATTGATAGAAGCTTGGATGTGTAGACTAACAGAGGGATGAATACTGGGTATTGTTCTCGTTTACAGGAATGCTATTGTTCAGGGACAGACACCCAATGCCAGTTTAGAGATTTAAAGGCGATGCCACAGAAACTCGTCAATAATAGCCCGTCCTTGACGTCATTGGACTTGGACGTAAGAATTTGCCTTTCACACAATGACCCTCACAATTTCATTAACTTTTACGTTATCATTCATTGTGGGAGTCATCCCGTTGTCTTTCCTCTCATATTTCGAATATTTTTGTTTTGAATGTTTCGTTTTTAGTTTTGTGTGTGTTTTTTTCTTGTTTGTTCCCGCTGAAGACCTATTGGGCCGAAACGTCGTTTAGTCTGTGTCGTCCACTTATCACGTAAAGCTTCTAACATACCATTTTTTTTTTTATTGTTTAATTTTTCCTCATATTCAGCTTTACTGCAGCTTCGCATTTTATGCATTCATTTGTCTTTCCTCTCACTCGTCTACCGGGTACATGCCCTCTTTAATAACATTCTCTACTTCAACTGGTTATTTCCCCCCCCCCCAAAAAAAAAAAAAAAAGGTTTTATTTATCTTGTTTTTTGTTTTGTTATATATCATTTCTAATTAGGTTTCAAAAAATACAAATTTTCAACTTCAAAGTTAAGTCAATTCTATTAAATGGCTGTGGAAAAATGGAGAATAACGCAATTGAAAATTATGAAGATGCAGAACTTTATGAATGACTGATTTTGGAGAATTAATAGATGGAAATGGCAGAGCAGTTTTGCTGACGTAGAATTATGGGAAAGTATCATTTAAATGAGGCCAATACAAAAAGGGAACTCCTAAAAACATCAGTAAGAAACAATCAACATTTTTTGGGCACATCATGATTTGAGGAAAGTTGGAATACTTGGTTACAACAGGCAAAATAAAAGGAAAAAGAGATCGTGGACGACAAAGAGAGAAAATACTGGATAGGTTGGTGTCAAGGCATGAAATACGGTCAACAACTGAATTAATCGATGCACTGTAGATAGAAGATTGTGGAAGGACATGATCGCCTACGCCAATCGGTATGGCACATGATGATGATGATGATGATAATAATTTTAACAACGAAAAAAAGAATGTATACCACTTATTAAACGATAATTCTTATCAACAGGGAAATCAGATCACAACAATACCAGCTGGAAGTCTACCGGCGAATCTCTCAAGTATTTCCTTAGAGGGCGACCCTATTGAGATAATTGATGACACCGCCTTTGACGAGTCCATCTACACGCTTCAAATAGTATCATTTGCAGCAGCTCGATTCACACAAATCCCTGCAGCCGTGTTCCACTTGAAAGCTCTTACAATTTTTCAAATCGATGAAACCAACATTCTTGTGTGGAATGATGACGGCATGAACCAGATCGGCCCAACAATAGAGAGTCTCAGCCTAACTAATGTAGGGTTGACTTCTTGGCCCACTTGGATGAAGTCAATGACGAAATTAGCTGTGTTGACTATAACAGGATGTTCTATCTCCACCATCCCGGATGATGCTCTGGACATGATGGCTAGCAGTTTAACGACTTTAACACTTTCCAATATCGGTTTAACCACACTACCAAGATCGATGTCAAATTTGACCAACTTAAGCAGTGTAACCCTGAGCTATAACAAAATAATTGACTTAACCTGGCTACCACAGTCAAACCAGCTCACTCAGTTGTATCTTGATAACAACAAAATAACAGATGTACAAAACCTACGTAATGTTTTAAGACTATGTGCAAACAATCTAACAAACTTTGATATTCAAAACAACTCACTCACATCCATCCCTGACTTATCGTTCTTGACACAGATATGGTATTTAACCCTTGCATTTAACCATATTTCTGACGGTAATTCTGGCGCATTCCCAGCTATCCTCTTGCAGTTGGAATTTCCACATAATTTACTCACTTCTATTCCTAGCATCTTGAGCAATTTAAAACGACTATCACTGTTATCCCTCAACTCAAACAACATACAAATTATTCAAGGATCTCACATCCCGACTTCCGCACAAATGTTAGATTTAAGCTACAACTCGGTGTCACAGTTGACTCGAACCAGCTTCCCGTACAACTCGAGCCTGAACATGCTGACTTTAAACAACAACCCGTTGTTTACAATTTCTCTCGACGCTTTCATCAATATTCCTCTCCTTTCTCAACTAAACATTCAAAATACTAAACTAACCCGTATACCTCTAGCTATCGCCCCTCTGACCAAATTAACTTATTTGGACGTGTCTGACAGTCAAGGTCTAGTGTGTACATGTCAGGAACAGAGTCTACGATCGTGGATCCAATCTGTCGGGTCCTATGGCATTATAGGAGATTGTGGAGTAACAAGTGTTTACTTTTTCTTTACAACGCTGAGTCTAGAATGCCCTCAAATTTTGTGAGAGCCATGTTGGAAGTCTCAGTTCAAAGATTTACTTTCACAGATGATGGTTGATCAATCTGCTTATACTAACTACGATACATCGCAGATGAATATGGTATCAATTCAGCATTTCCTGATTTTACTAAAAGTCATAAAGACTGGTAATATGATTAGTTAATCAACAGCCATGATTAAACAATAGTCAGCGATCTTTATATTTGTTTTCGAAATATTATACCTACAGGCGTAGATGATCATGTCTCTCTGCAGCTTTCTTTCTCAACCAACGTATATCATTATGTCTTTTAGCTTACTACCATACAATGTTTATTTTTTCATATATTGTGCCTCATATGTTTTCTGTTTTCTCTTTGTTTCCCGATATCACATATTGTATGGATTCCTTGCAGCTGCTACTATCATCCTATCATTGTATGACAAACAATGATGGTTGTCTCCCTCTGAATTGGTAACATGTATATATGTTCAGTAGCCTCTATTTGAATTAATGCACGTATTCATTATTTTTATTTGCCTTCTTGTATTGTTAACATCCATCTATGAAAACACGTTTCTGTTGAAATAAAAAAAAAAAAAAATGTTCTTGTCTGTTATCACATTTTCAACAATTCACGTACATACGTCACGGCCGTTCAATGTTTACTATCCTACTTTGATTTACAGCGATGGATTGTACAACAATTTAAATATTTATTTTGGTAAATGTTTTTTTTTCCTGTTATCTAAACAGCAAATTTATTGTTCATGTGTTGTTAGATGTTATTTAATGTCTTAGCGACTTTAATATATCAACTTGTCCTATTATTGTTTTAACAGTACGTGAAGGTGATGTCCTAGCTACATGAATGTATCAACCTGTCCGTTAACTTTATGTGTGGTTTCTTAGCTACATAAATGTATCAACCTGTCCGTTAACTTTATGTGATGTCCTAGCTACATGAATGTATCAATCTGTCCGTTAACTTTATGTGATGTCCTAGCTACATGAATGTATCAACCTGTCCGTTGACTTCATGTGATGTCCTTGCTACATGAATGTATCAACCTGTCCGTTAACTTTATGTGAAGTCCTAGCTACATAAATGTATCAACATGTGCGTTAACTTTATGTGATGTCCTAGCTACATGAATGTATCAACCTGTTCTATTACGATGTTGATTATGTTAGTAGTATGTTTCGATGATGTCTTAGCTACCTGATTGTATCAACCTGTCCCATTACTGATTCAACTACTCAAATAGTACATTTGGTGATGTCCTGTACGGTAGTAATCTCAACCCTATAAATTTGATGAAAAAAAAATGAAAATAACAGACACAAATAAAATAATGAAATGTGTTTTTTATTTCACTTCTGCGCGGTGTCTATAGCACGCGTCTTACTTCGTATTTACTAGTAATTGTTCTTGTCTTGATGTAAAAGAACAGCAGTATACCTAAAATTATAGTGGCCAGGGGTTCCACAGATGACTATGAACTCTATATGGAAGAACGTGACTACAGCAATGACGTGAACTAGATTTGTGTATGTGTAAACTATGAAGTTTCCCAGCCGCTATTTTAAAATATTATGTTAAACATGACTGATATATCACCACCAATTTTTGGTAAATGATATCTCTAATCTTTAAAAACGAATCGTTACATTAATAAATAAACTAATATAAACTGCATGTCTTAACACACGCAAAAGACCGAAAGGTGTCAAATCAGGATAAGCTATGAACACAGAGCGTATTCGTGACATAAAAGTGTGTAAATTCAGATATGATAGTTAATGATCAGTAATCAGGTATCCCAGTATGCATCTTTGCTATTCCTGAATACGCCAGTAATACATATTGTCATCATCAAGTACTGGGCCTACAGCAGTTGCATAGGTGATCATGTCTCTCCACAACTTTCTCGACAGTTATTTATCATTTCTGTTGTTGACCTTTTACCAAGCCATTCTCTTAAGCTGTCTGGTATTTTTTTTCTATTTGCTTCCCTCTATCTCTTCGTCCCTCAATTTTTCCAGTTGTTACAATATATTCCAGTTGTTCTCTTCTCATTACATGGCCAAAAAATGATGATTGTTTCTTCCTAACATTGGAAATTAGCTCTCTTTTTGCTTTGACCTCTCTCAGAACATCTTCATTATTTTTCTTAGCTGTCCATGGTACTCTCAACATTCTTCTGTAAAACCACATTTCTACAGACTCCAGTGATTTTCTTGTCTGTTGTTCTATTGTCCATGACTCGCATCCATATATTAAGACTGGCTCTACATAATATTTAAGAACTCTTTTTCTTGTTTCAATTGTCAAAAATGGATTGCATTGTATCTTCCTCATTTTTTGGAAAGCTGCTTTTGCCTGAGCCATTCTACATCTCACCTCTTCTCATTACATGGCCAAAAAATGATGATTGATTCTTCCTAATATTGGAAATTAGCTCTCTTTTTGCTTTGACCTTTCTCAGAACCTCTTCATTACTCTTCTTAGTTGTCCATGGTATTCTCAACATTCTTCTGTAAAACCACATTTCTACAGTCTGCAATGATTTCCTCGATATTACAAATACTTAAAGAATGAAATTATGTGAGACCATCATTTTCACCTCATAAAGACCTATGTGCATCCTAGTTAATGTATTTGTCTTTGCATTCTAAAAGATGTGTAGAGAAATACAGCACAGAAAGTCAAACTATATTTTCTTGCTGGTTTTTTCAGGCTAAATATAAATCCATACTACAACATTTATTTAATCACATTAAGTACCGAAGAATACATACGCCCTGAGCAAAGAGAACTGAGAGAGACAAACGTTGAAGGACACCGATGTCTTAAAATCATATCAACAATGTAATTATTGAAAAAAAAAATCGGCCATGTTTTACACATCAAATAAAAGTAGATTCAAGTAAGAGTACATATGTAGTTTACAACAAAAAAATGTCAAATAATAAAAAAAATTATATTCAAAGAAGATTTATAGAAGAATGTATCAGAATTTGCGGTAAATACAATTTGTCTAATTTCTCTCACCAGATCTTGCCATGTAAAAGGTAAAAATAAAGTACCCCGTCCGCCAAGTGGTGTATAGGGAAATATGGTGTTAGTGACCATAAATTTTACAGACCTTCAGCACATGATTTTTTAGGTAATGTGGTCGATATTACGCCCTTGCCGCTTTACTTTCCCAGAAAAAAATCCGATACCCATTTGAAGCTGGGTGAACCCGGAAGCCGTCGGTTGGGATCGAACCCTACACCTTGTCTTTTGTAGTCCAGTTCAGTAACTACTGAGCTATCACGACTCCCAGATCTTGCCATGTGGTCGATCATATTCGCATTATAGATACACACAATTTTCCTTCACAATTAGGACAAAAAAGCTAAAAAAGAAAACCGTATATTTGTATGTTTATAACGTTATGTGCCACACGACATAGACTAAACCATAATCGAATAATATAACAACTTGGTTCTATGATTCATTATAAACATTGTAACGGTTGCAATAAAGATCTCGATAATGTAGATCATCTTGTGAAACGAGGCGATTTCAAGGGATCATCTCCAAAAGCAAAGAAAAATGATGTCTCACGAAAATCTTTTTTTTTTTAATAAAAAATAATCAAATACCATTGCTCAATGTCAAATTCTGTAAAAAAAAAATCATTTTACTGGAAATTTTAATTTGTTTCAACTTTTAAAAAGTGTTTAAATAAGCAAAGAACAAAACAAAACCTCAGTGCCCGTCAGCCGTGCAGATGCTGGTCCTTTTAAACACATCCAAACATACATAAACTAAGAATAGCAAAATGTTACATCATCTCAATATTCCTGTATGGTGCAGAAACATGGACATTAGACCAGAAAACAACAGAAAATTGCTGCCTTTGAAATGTGGATTTATAGAAGAATAGTTAGAATTGGATGGAAAGAAAAGAAAACAAACAATGGAGTTTTAAAACAACTAAAAATGAAAAGAGAACTACTAAACACAATTAGAGCAAGACAAATGAGATTTTTGGGGCATGTTAAAAGACACAACAGGCTACTAAAAGTAATATTGGAAGGGAAAATACAAAGTAAAAGAGGCAGAGGCAGACCAAGACTAACATGGACGAGTAACATCAAAAGATGGACAAGTCATACTATGACAATCTGCACCATCAAAGCAAGAGACATAGTGGAATGGCGCTCCATGGTAGCCAACCTTCGATGCGTAGGCGGCACTCAATGATGATGAATCATACAGCCATAGGTAGTTAAAGTACTTGTAATACCTGATTTTTTTTTTTTTTTGAACGTTTTCATTACTCTTCTTAGCTGTCCATGGTATTCTCAAAATTCTTCTGTGAAACCACATTTCTACAGCTTCCAGTGATTTTCTTGTCCTTCGTCCTATTGTCTTTGATTCACATCCATATGTTAAGACTGGCTCTACATAACATATAAGAACTCTTGTTTCTATTGTCAAAAACGTATTACACAGCATCTTCCTCATTTCTTGGAAAACTGTTTATGCATCTCACCTCTATTGTATATCTACCATGTCTCTCCCTCTCTCTCTCTCTCTCTCTCTCTCTCTCTCTGCGATCAGGACTCAATCAGAGTAGGACTCCAGACTCTCACACGATGACAGCTGTCTGTTTAAGCCTGTTAGATCCACTCCGATTGAATACCTGTTAAAACGTTGCACTGAGTTCTGCGCCAGTGGCCCAGTGCATCCGATTTCAGACAGCATTTTGTTCAGGTTTGCTTTCCTTAGCCTTTGATTGTCCCCAATCTTCCTGCAAGGCAGCAGATGATCTTTTCTGTAGGGGGATTCTGCCCTTAGATGGTCGGCCTTCCCAGGTTTACGAGCACCATCTGCCCGAGTCCCTAGAGGTGACTAACACAGACATGCGGCTTGTAATATGAGGAAACTGCAACAATGAACACTTTTCATGCACAGCCACCAACTGTTCCCGCGCGCCTATCCCCATATACCGGTAAGTCACGTCCTCTTGAAAATGATGATCGTCGTAGCACCTGATGATGTTAGGCCATCGTTGATAACTCCAATTCCGAACATAGAGACACACAGTCAGTCGTCAATTTTTCCCCGTCGCACATCAAACAGCAGACCGTAAGACTTGCGCACGGCCGGTTTAGGGAACCATTACGATGACCATGTGAGGTTAACAATTGTTACCAGATATTTAAATTAATTTACCTGTTTTAATATTGTGACATCTACAACATCATTTACACATATATTTGACTTTATCTAAAAGAATGTTATGTTTGTGTGTGGGTTGTCACAAACTGAAACCGCTTTAATGAAATATCAGTTTTAAGAATGATCATGAGTGGAGTATTCTATACTTCTCATCCAGCAGTGTTGTAAATTAACATTTTTCGGGCACATCATGAAATGAGAAAAATTGCAATACTTTGTTACAACTGGCTAAATATAGGGAAAGAGATCGTGGACGACAAAGAGAGAAGATACTGGATAGCTTGATGCCATGTCATGGAAAACTGTCACAGAATTGATATGATGTACTGTGGATAGAGAATTGTGGAAGGACATGATCCAATGCTACGCCAATCGGTGTGACACACGATAGTGATGAAGATGATGATAATGATGATGAGAGTTGTAAAATTTCCAAATGATGATAACTAAAAAGCCACTTTTGGACGAAAACAAACAGCTTTGAGTGTTGAGTGATCATTGCAATGTTGTGTTCGACGGAAGAGGATTCGAGAAAGTTTGAAAATCTCTGTGTTCTGTATCTATTTTTAGAAAAAAATCTCTACCTTATCGAAACATTTTAGTCACGACAAGTCAAGACTAGGAATGTAAACAAGCTTGTCAGAGAGTTTGCTTTTAGAAGCTGTAAGTATTTCCTGGATTTATAAAAGTGAAGTATCCATTTCTCCGTATTTCTCGTTTTAATAAATCAAAGTATATATTTGACTCCTACCTTGAATGTTTTCACACACTAAAAAATGGTTTATTTAGATCTATGTTTGTGCGTGTCTACGTGCGTGTGTGTTTGGTCAAACACAATAATCTCTCCACCAAGTCTCCCATTAACTTAACCTCTCATTGTTTGCTTATACATTTTCTTATAGAAACACTTTGTCGTTACATCTTGTTACAACGTTTATCTTTTAGTTAAGATATTGTTAATATATAAATGCAAAAATAAAAATGTTCAACTCCAATGTCGGTCCTATGTTATGGCCGTGAAAGCATGGAGAACAACAAAATTGACAATCACGAAGATACAGACTTTCATTAATGGATGCTTACGCTAAATAAAAGGATGGAAATGGCAGGACAAAATCACTAACAGAATTTTGGAAATGTACCAGGCAAGTACCAGTGGATAAAGAGATACAGCGAAAACGAAGGCGCTGGATAGGACACACACTGCGGAAGCGAACTGAGAGTATTTACACAACAGGCCATTTTTGGAATCCCCAGGGGTAAAGACAAAGAGGAAGACACCACGAAATTCTTTGAGAAAACAGATAGAAGCAGAGATGAAGATGATGGGGAAGAAATGGATTGATCTTAAAAGAATGGCAAGAAACAGAACGACTTGGAAAGTGTTTGTTGAAGACCTATGCTCCCCTGGGAGCTAAAAAGGTAGAAGAGGAAGAATATCATATAAAAGTGTTCTTCTAAATAGTATTTTTTAATTACACGGATATTTTCTTCTCATTGTTTAGGGAGCCGCGATTGCTCTGTGGTTAGTGAACTGGACTACAAAGGACAAGGGGTAGGGTTCGATCCCAACCGTGGGCTTCCGGGTTCACTCAGCCTTAAATGGGAACCGGATTTTTCTCTGGGAAAGTAAAGCAGCGCGGGCGTAATACCGACCACATTACCCTAAAAATCATATGCTGAAGGTCTGTAAAATATAGGGTCACTAATACCATATAATATGTATATATATTATAAACCAATAATACTAACGTTTTTTTATTCTGTATTGTAAATTATTATTTCAACTTTAGTTAGTGTTTTCTTGACATACTTTTAAATCTTTCCGTACGTTTCGACGCATTGTACGTCATGCCGATTTTTTTTTCGTTCTCCAGCTTTTACCTCTGACGAAGTCCCTAGAGAGTAAGAACTGAATTTTGCGTGTTAATCCATGTTTTCTTGGCAGCCGTGTGCACAGTGGTCTCTCGCCGCCCAGGCAGATAACTCCGACTACGGAGGTACTCATTTTACTTATCTTTTCCCGTCGATGAGTAATTAACGTTTCAAGCCGGCCTCGCTGCTGAGACCAGGGGTGTTTGCCGCAGAGAGACATCTTAAATAAAAATCCAAACTGGTGTAGCCGGGATTTGAACCCACAACCTCTCTGTCATGACGATTTATCTCGCGTAAGTTTAGCCGCAGAGTGCGTCACTCTCAAATTGATTATTGTGAACCGTCATCAAATTATATTCTTTTTACATTTCTTGTATCATCTTGGTATTGGTGAAATCTAATTCCTTGTTCAATTATCTAAAAAAAAACATATGTATGTTAAGTGTTAAATACATATAAACATGTAGACTGATATTTACAACCTTAACAAATTGTGCCTCTGAAATCTCTTCCGTTGCATTGATAAAAATCGTCTGTACTGAAAGAGTTTTGGGAGCCGCGATAGCTCAGTGGTTAGTGAACTGGACTACAAAGGACAAGAGGTAGGGTTCGACCCCAACCGACGGCTTCCAGGTTCACCCAGCCTTTAATGGGTACCGGATTTTTTATGGAAAAGTAAAGCGGCACGGGCGTAATACCGACCACAATACCCCAAAAATCATGTGCCGATGGTCTGTAAAATTTATGGTCACTAACAGCATATTTCCTTACGCCACTTAGCGTGACGGGGTACTTTACCTTTTTTTTACTGAAAGAGTTTAAAACATATAATTATTATATGCGTGATGATCTTTTGTAATCTTATTCATTTACTTATTGCTAAGACATACAAACATTTCTATGCCAGCTAAACAACAAATGATAAATAGCATCTTCATACCAACTTTGTGCTATGAAAGTCAAACATGGAAGTAGTATAGCAGGGTCCAACTAAGTCGTATTTGGACCGTAAATTAACAAAGATATATAGTGTGGCGCGCGGCGCGCATAAAGCGTGCGGCGCAGGGGGAGTTAACCGTGACATTTCGTGTCGAGGTATTGACCTCTAGTCCAGGTGACCCGGAAGTGACGTGTTTATGTCTGGTGTGTCCTGGCTTTGGAGTTCTTGATCGTTAGTGATAGGTTAGTAGATTATACAACAGCATTGAAAAACAATCAATATAAAACAAAAGACAAAAGATATATTTTATTCTTTTATTATCTCAATAGGTGTATAACATACAGTGGATATTATATAATATTACAAACATATTCAGTACATTGAGTAAATATATAGTACAAGGATAACAATTATTTATAGCTATGTAGTTGGGTGTCTGCTTAGCTCTATGTCATAAATGAATCATAAGGGGTGAAACTGTTAGAGATTGCTGGTTAGGCTAAGCTGGTAGTGTAAAGAGTTAAATATCTAGAGGAGTTGTCGAGACGTTATCATCAGCTACCTTTCTTTTTATATAGAAATAGGAAAGAGCATTTCTTGTTTGACTGTAGGAAAATATGGAATTATTTAAGACTTTGAAACCTAAATTTTTCCCACCCTTGGCCTTTTGCGTGGCGAGAACCGCTAAAAACATATCTTTATCTAATTTGTTGTGTTGCTTGCTTAGCCCTTTACAACTGATTTTATCGTAATCCCCACTACAATGGTACGTCTTACTACATAAGCTAACAAGAGCTGTCCCTTCGTACTCTAGTTTAAAAAGCCCAGGCGTTCGTTTGGTGTACGCTTTAATACCCTTACAGTTTATACATTCTGTTTTGCTAGTATGTTCATCGCAGCAATGGGTGTATGGAGGTCGCCTAGTGTGTAATAAGGGCTGTATAGGGGTCGGCTAGTATGTCGTGATGGGTGTACGGAGGTCGTCTAGTGTGTCATATTGGGTGTATAGAGGGCGTTTAGTGTGTCATGATGGTTGTATAGGGGTCGTCTAGTGTGTCATGATGGTTGTATAGGGTCGTCTTGTGTGTCATGATGGTTGTATAGGGGTCGTCTAGTGTGCCGTGATGGGTGTACGGAGGTCGTCTAGTGTGTCATATTGGGTGTATAGAGGGCGTTTAGTGTGTCATGATGGTTGTATAGGGATCGTCTAGTGTGTCATGATGGTTGTATAGGGGTCGTCTAGTGTGCCGTGATGGGTCAATGGAGGTCGGCTAGTATGTCGTGATGGGTGTACGGAGGTCGTCTAGTGTGTCATATTGGGTGTATAGAGGGCGTTTAGTGTGTCATGTTGGTTGTATAGGGGTCGTCTAGTGTGTCATGATGGTTGTATAGGGGTCGTCTAGTGTGCCATGATGGGTACATGGAGGTCGGCTAGTATGTCGTGATGGGTGTACGGAGGTCGTCTAGTGGGGTATGATGGTTGTATGGAGGTCGTCTAGTGTGTCATATTGGGTGTATAGAGGGCGTTTAGTGTGTCATGATGGTTGTATAGGGGTCGTTTAGTGTATCGTGAGGGGTGTATGGAGGTCGTCTACTGTGTCGTGAGGGGTGTATGGAGGTCATCTGGTGTGGTATGTAGGGTGTATGGAGGTCGTCTAGTGTGATATAAGGCTGTATGCCGGGCGTCTAGTGTGTCATATTGGGTGTATAGAGGGCGTTTAGTGTGTCATATTGGGTGTATAGAGGGCGTTTAGTGTGTCGTGAGGGGTGTATGGAGGTCGTCTACTGTGTCGTGAGGGGTGTATGGAGGTCCTCTAGTGTGGTATGTGTGGTGTATGGCGGTTGTCTGGTATATCATACTTTAATCAACCAATAAGAAAAATGAAGGAACATTACATTCAACATTACTTATCTTAACTACTTTACATCAATACAGTTGAATAACGTGTTATCGTTAAGTCTTACCATACTTTAAGAGAAAACATTCAAACTTACAGCGTAAAATATAGTCTCAATCATCTACACCGAATATAACCTGTTATCGATAAGCCTTAACATACGTTAAGAGAAAACAAGCCAACTTACTGTGCAAAAATCCGCTAGTGTGAACAGTAACTTTCCTTGAATCAACCAAACTTATAACGCCGTCTAGTTTAAATATAACCTGGTAAGAAATGAATAAATTAGCCAATCAGCGAGTGACTATGCCAACATCGCTTGATATCGGGATTAACCAATCAGAAAAGAGTATTAACATAGGAGGCGGGACGAAGAAATGGCTGACAGGTGGATTAACCAATCAGAAAAGCGCGTTAGCCCAAGCGTAGGTAGTGGCTGTCGGGTCAGCAGTGGGGGAAAAATGCGGGGTGGTGGGTTACTTGAACTCGTTTTGACCCCTGAGGCAATTCCAGAAGAGTTCTATGACCTCATTTTGACCGCTGAAGGCTTTAATACCAAGGTTTCCCACTTCAACGAACGACATACATCATTAAAGGTGATTACTTCAGCTCTTAGACTTTGGAGTTCCATATCTTTATCACTTCAACGAATGACAGACAACAGTAAAGATGATCATTTCAGGTAAGAAAACTTAGTTCCAAACCCTAAAATTTTGGTTCATACTCACAAAGTTGAACACAAACTCTACAAATTTAGGCCCAAAGTTGTAATTGTTAGACACGAAAGTCGTAAATGTTATATGCAAAGTCCAAAAGTTTGTCAAAAAGACAACCCAAACTCAAAATAGTTAGATGCAAAGCTCAAAAATGTATATGCAAAGTCCAAAAAGTTACTCCAAAAGACAACTAATATAACACTTAACCCCAAAATTTCGTCTCATAACCAAAAAGTTGAACTCAAAACCCTAAAAATTTAGTCCCAAAGTGATACTAGTTCGACACAAAAGTCGTAAATGTTATATACAAAGTCTAAAAGTTTGTCAAAAAGACAACCCAAACTCAAAATAGTTAGACACAAAACCCAACAATTTATAGGCAAAGTCCAAAAAGTTACTCCAAAAGACAACTAATGTAACTCTTAATCCCAAAATTTCGGCTCATATGCACAAAGTTGAACACTAACTCTACAAATTTAGTCCCAAAGTCGTAATTGTTAGACACGAAAGTCGTAAATGTTATATTCAAATCCAAAAGTTTGTTAAAAAGACAACCCAAACTCAAAATAGTTAGACACAAAACCCAACAATTTATAGGCAAAGTCCAAAAAGTTACTCCAAAAGACAACTAATGTAACACTTAACCCCAAAATTTCGTCTCATAACCAAACAGTTGAACTCAAAACCCTAAAAATTTAGTCCCAAAGTGATACTAGTTCGACACAAAAGTCGTAAATATTATATACAAAGTCTAAAAGTTTGTCAAAAAGACAACCCAAACTCAGAATAGTTAGACACAAAACCCAACAATTTATAGGCAAAGTCCAAAAAGTTACTCCAAAAGACAACTAATGTAACACTTAACCCCAAAATTTCGTCTCATAACCAAACAGTTGAACTCAAAACCCTAAAAATTTAGTCCCAAAGTGATACTAGTTCGACACAAAAGTCGTAAATGTTATATTCAAAGGCCAAAACTTTGTCAAAAAGACAACCCAAACTCAGAATAGTTAGACACGAAAGTCATAAATGTTATATGCAAAGTCCAAAATTTTGTCAAAAAGACAACCCAAACTCAGAATATTTAGACACAAAAGACCAAATAGTTACATTCAAAGTCCAAAAGTTTGTCAAAAAGACAACCTTAACTCAAAATAGTTAGACACAAAACCCAACAATTTATATGCAAAGGCCAAAAAGTTACTCCAAAAGACAACTAATTTAACAACAAGCCCTAAAATTTCGTCTCATAACCAAAAAGTTGAACTCAAAACCCTAAAAAGTGTCCACTTATCAACCAAAGTCTTTAATACAGCTGAGAAAACCCTAATAAATAATTACAATTTACTAAAAATGTTGCACTTGATGATAGTTGCGACTGTGTCTAAATCATTATTCAAAATATTCATAGAACTCTAGTAAAAGCCAAACACACTAAAACACCACATTGAAAGAATGAACTTAAAGTTCACGCCCCTGTCACAACTCTGCTAAGAAAAGTACTGCAAAGCATGAAAGTTATGTCCCCTGCTATAACTCTACTAAACGAAAGTATTACCAAACACGTAGGTTACACTCCTACCATAACCCACTAAGAAAAACAAGATTTTGCTTAAAATACCACATTTATGATTGTTACGCCCCTTGACCCTTTATGAGGGGACGCCCATGAAACTGTTAGAAATAGTAAATTTACACTCTAGGGTTACTCCAAACTTTATATTAAGCATCCCCATAGCAAAAATTTACATAAAAACAACTTTTGAAATTACTACCCCCGTACCCATTTTTGGCGGTTACGCCCATGAAACTGTTGAAAATAGTCAATTTAACATCTAGACATACCCCAAACTTTATATTAAACATCTCCGTATCAAGAATTTACATAAAAACACCTTTTGAAATTACTACCCCCGTACCCATTTTTGGCGGTTACGCCCATGAAACTGTTAAAAATAGTCAATTTAACATCTAGACATACCCCAAACTTTATATTAAGTTGCTCCGTATCAAGAATTTACATAAAAACACCTTTTGAAATTACTACCCCTGTACCCATTTTTGGCGGTTACGCCTATGAAACTGTTAAAAATAGTCAATTTAACATCTAGACATACCCCAAACTTTATATTAAGCATCCCCATAACAAAAATTTACATAAAAACAACTTTTGAAATTACTACCCCTGTACCCATTTTTGGCGGTTACGCCCATGAAACTGTTAAAAATAGTCAAATTAACACCTAGACATACCCAAACTTTATATTAAGCATCCCCATAACAAAAATTTACATAAAAACAACTTTTGAAATTACTACCCCTGTACCCATTTTTGATGGTTACGCCCATGAAACTGTTAAAAATAGTCAATTTACACTCTAGACATATCCCAAACTTCATTTTAGTCATCCCCATATCAAGAATTTACATAAAAACAACTTTTGAAATTACTACCCCTGTACCCATTTTTGGCGGTTACGCCCATGAAACTGTTAAAAATAGTAAATTTAACATCTAGACATACCCCAAACTTTATAATAAACATCCCCAAATCAAGAATTTACATAAAAACAACTTTTGAAATTACTACCCCTGTACCCATTTTTGGCGGTTACGCCCATGAAATCGATAAAAAAATTGAAGTTTAACCTATTGGTATACCTCAAACATAATATTTGACACGCCCATGTATCAAATTTGCCTAAAAAATCAACCAACTGCAGGTAGACTATTTATATAAGAAAAACAACCCGGCTGCAGCAATTTGGCCCCAAATGTGCCCCGATCTGCAGCCAAATTGCTGCAGCCGGGTTGTTTTTTCTTATATAAATAGTCTACCTGCAGTTGGTTGATTTTTTAGGCAAATTTGATACATGGCGTGTCAAATATTATGTTTGAGGTATACCAATAGGTTAAACTTCAATTTTTTATCGATTTCATGGGCGTAACCGCCAAAAATGGGTACAGGGGTAGTAATTTCAAAAGTTGTTTTTATGTAAATTCTTGATTTGGGGATGTTTATTATAAAGTTTGGGGTATGTCTAGATGTTAAATTTACTATTTTTAACAGTTTCATGGGCGTAACCGCCAAAAATGGGTACAGGGGTAGTAATTTCAAAAGTTGTTTTTATGTAAATTCTTGATATGGGGATGACTAAAATGAAGTTTGGGATATGTCTAGAGTGTAAATTGACTATTTTTAACAGTTTCATGGGCGTAACCATCAAAAATGGGTACAGGGGTAGTAATTTCAAAAGTTGTTTTTATGTAAATTTTTGTTATGGGGATGCTTAATATAAAGTTTGGGGTATGTCTAGGTGTTAATTTGACTATTTTTAACAGTTTCATGGGCGTAACCGCCAAAAATGGGTACAGGGGTAGTAATTTCAAAAGTTGTTTTTATGTAAATTTTTGTTATGGGGATGCTTAATATAAAGTTTGGGGTATGTCTAGATGTTAAATTGACTATTTTTAACAGTTTCATAGGCGTAACCGCCAAAAATGGGTACAGGGGTAGTAATTTCAAAAGGTGTTTTTATGTAAATTCTTGATACGGAGCTACTTAATATAAAGTTTGGGGTATGTCTAGATGTTAAATTGACTATTTTTAACAGTTTCATGGGCGTAACCGCCAAAAATGGGTACGGGGGTAGTAATTTCAAAAGGTGTTTTTATGTAAATTCTTGATACGGAGATGTTTAATATAAAGTTTGGGGTATGTCTAGATGTTAAATTGACTATTTTCAACAGTTTCATGGGCGTAACCGCCAAAAATGGGTACGGGGGTAGTAATTTCAAAAGTTGTTTTTATGTAAATTTTTGCTATGGGGATGCTTAATATAAAGTTTGGAGTAACCCTAGAGTGTAAATTTACTATTTCTAACAGTTTCATGGGCGTCCCCTCATAAAGGGTCAAGGGGCGTAACAATCATAAATGTGGTATTTTAAGCAAAATCTTGTTTTTCTTAGTGGGTTATGGTAGGAGTGTAACCTACGTGTTTGGTAATACTTTCGTTTAGTAGAGTTATAGCAGGGGACATAACTTTCATGCTTTGCAGTACTTTTCTTAGCAGAGTTGTGACAGGGGCGTGAACTTTAAGTTCATTCTTTCAATGTGGTGTTTTAGTGTGTTTGGCTTTTACTAGAGTTCTATGAATATTTTGAATAATGATTTAGACACAGTCGCAACTATCATCAAGTGCAACATTTTTAGTAAATTGTAATTATTTATTAGGGTTTTCTCAGCTGTATTAAAGACTTTGGTTGATAAGTGGACACTTTTTAGGGTTTTGAGTTCAACTTTTTGGTTATGAGACGAAATTTTAGGGCTTGTTGTTAAATTAGTTGTCTTTTGGAGTAACTTTTTGGCCTTTGCATATAAATTGTTGGGTTTTGTGTCTAACTATTTTGAGTTAAGGTTGTCTTTTTGACAAACTTTTGGACTTTGAATGTAACTATTTGGTCTTTTGTGTCTAAATATTCTGAGTTTGGGTTGTCTTTTTGACAAAATTTTGGACTTTGCATATAACATTTATGACTTTCGTGTCTAACTATTCTGAGTTTGGGTTGTCTTTTTGACAAAGTTTTGGCCTTTGAATATAACATTTACGACTTTTGTGTCGAACTAGTATCACTTTGGGACTAAATTTTTAGGGTTTTGAGTTCAACTGTTTGGTTATGAGACGAAATTTTGGGGTTAAGTGTTACATTAGTTGTCTTTTGGAGTAACTTTTTGGACTTTGCCTATAAATTGTTGGGTTTTGTGTCTAACTATTCTGAGTTTGGGTTGTCTTTTTGACAAACTTTTAGACTTTGTATATAATATTTACGACTTTTGTGTCGAACTAGTATCACTTTGGGACTAAATTTTTAGGGTTTTGAGTTCAACTGTTTGGTTATGAGACGAAATTTTGGGGTTAAGTGTTACATTAGTTGTCTTTTGGAGTAACTTTTTGGACTTTACCTATAAATTGTTGGGTTTTGTGTCTAACTATTTTGAGTTTGGGTTGTCTTTTTAACAAACTTTTAGATTTGAATATAACATTTACGACTTTCGTGTCTAACAATTACGACTTTGGGACTAAATTTGTAGAGTTCGTGTTCAACTTTGTGCATATGAGCCGAAATTTTGGGATTAAGAGTTACATTAGTTGTCTTTTGGAGTAACTTTTTGGACTTTGCCTATAAATTGTTGGGTTTTGTGTCTAACTATTTTGAGTTTGGGTTGTCTTTTTGACAAACTTTTAGACTTTGTATATAACATTTACGACTTTTGTGTCGAACTAGTATCACTTTGGGACTAAATTTTTAGGGTTTTGAGTTCAACTTTTTGGTTATGAGACGAAATTTTGGGGTTAAGTGTTATATTAGTTGTCTTTTGGAGTAACTTTTTGGACTTTGCATATACATTTTTGAGCTTTGCATCTAACTATTTTGAGTTTGGGTTGTCTTTTTGACAAACTTTTGGACTTTGCATATAACATTTACGACTTTCGTGTCTAACAATTACAACTTTGGGCCTAAATTTGTAGAGTTTGTGTTCAACTTTGTGAGTATGAACCAAAATTTTAGGGTTTGAAAATAAGTTTTCTTACCTGAAATGATCATCTTTACTGTTGTCTGTCATTCGTTGAAGTGATAAAGATATGGAACTCCAAAGTCTAAGAGCTGAAGTAATCACCTTTAATGATGTATGTCGTTCGTTGAAGTGGGAAACCTTGGTATTAAAGCCTTCAGCGGTCAAAATGAGGTCATAGAACTCTTCTGGAATTGCCTCAGGGGTCAAAACGAGTTCAAGTAACCCACCACCCCGCATTTTTCCCCCACTGCTGACCCGACAGCCACTACCTACGCTTGGGCTAACGCGCTTTTCTGATTGGTTAATCCACCTGTCAGCCATTTCTTCGCCCCGCCTCCTATGTTAATACTCTTTTCTGATTGGTTAATCCCGATATCAAGCGATGTTGGCATAGTCACTCGCTGATTGGCTAATTTATTCATTTCTTACCAGGTTATATTTAAACTAGACGGCGTTATAAGTTTGGTTGATTCAAGGAAAGTTACTGTTCACACTAGCGGATTTTTGCACAGTAAGTTGGCTTGTTTTCTCTTAACGTATGTTAAGGCTTATCGATAACAGGTTATATTCGGTGTAGATGATTGAGACTATATTTTACGCTGTAAGTTTGAATGTTTTCTCTTAAAGTATGGTAAGACTTAACGATAACACGTTATTCAACTGTATTGATGTAAAGTAGTTAAGATAAGTAATGTTGAATGTAATGTTCCTTCATTTTTCTTATTGGTTGATTAAAGTATGATATACCAGACAACCGCCATACACCACACATACCACACTAGAGGACCTCCATACACCCCTCACGACACAGTAGACGACCTCCATACACCCCTCACGACACACTAAACGCCCTCTATACACCCAATATGACACACTAAACGCCCTCTATACACCCAATATGACACACTAGACGCCCGGCATACAGCCTTATATCACACTAGACGACCTCCATACACCCTACATACCACACCAGATGACCTCCATACACCCCTCACGACACAGTAGACGACCTCCATACACCCCTCACGATACACTAAACGTCCCCTATACAACCATCATGACACACTAAACGCACTCTATACACCCAATATGACACACTAGACGACCTCCATACAACCATCATACCCCACTAGACGACCTCCGTACACCCATCACGACATACTAGCCGACCTCCATGTACCCATCATGGCACACTAGACGACCCCTATACAACCATCATGACACACTAGACGACCCCTATACAACCAACATGACACACTAAACGCCCTCTATACACCCAATATGACACACTAGACGACCTCCGTACACCCATCACGACATACTAGCCGACCTCCATTGACCCATCACGGCACACTAGACGACCCCTATACAACCATCATGACACACTAGACGATCCCTATACAACCATCATGACACACTAAACGCCCTCTATACACCCAATATGACACACTAGACGACCTCCGTACACCCATCACGGCACACTAGACGACCCCTATACAACCATCATGACACACAAGACGACCCCTATACAACCATCATGACACACTAGACGACCCCTATACAACCATCATGACACACTAAACGCCCTCTATACACCCAATATGACACACTAGACGACCTCCGTACACCCATCACGACATACTAGCCGACCCCTATACAGCCCTTATTACACACTAGGCGACCTCCATACACCCATTGCTGCGATGAACATACTAGCAAAACAGAATGTATAAACTGTAAGGGTATTAAAGCGTACACCAAACGAACGCCTGGGCTTTTTAAACTAGAGTACGAAGGGACAGCTCTTGTTAGCTTATGTAGTAAGACGTACCATTGTAGTGGGGATTACGATAAAATCAGTTGTAAAGGGCTAAGCAAGCAACACAACAAATTAGATAAAGATATGTTTTTAGCGGTTCTCGCCACGCAAAAGGCCAAGGGTGGGAAAAATTTAGGTTTCAAAGTCTTAAATAATTCCATATTTTCCTACAGTCAAACAAGAAATGCTCTTTCCTATTTCTATATAAAAGAAAGGTAGCTGATGATAACGTCTCGACAACTCCTCTAGATATTTAACTCTTTACACTACCAGCTTAGCCTAACCAGCAATCTCTAACAGTTTCACCCCTTATGATTCATTTATGACATAGAGCTAAGCAGACACCCAACTACATAGCTATAAATAATTGTTATCCTTGTACTATATATTTACTCAATGTACTGAATGTGTTTGTAATATTATATAATATCCACTGTATGTTATACACCTATTGAGATAATAAAAGAATAAAATATATCTTTTGTCTTTTGTTTTATATTGATTGTTTTTCAATGCTGTTGTATAATCTACTAACCTATCACTAACGATCAAGAACTCCAAAGCCAGGACACACCAGACATAAACACGTCACTTCCGGGTCACCTGGACTAGAGGTCAATACCTCGACACGAAATGTCACGGTTAACTCCCCCTGCGCCGCACGCTTTATGCGCGCCGCGCGCCACACTATATATCTTTGTTAATTTACGGTCCAAATACGACTTAGTTGGACCCTGCTATACTACTTATGGACCCTTTCTAAATCACATTTAAGAAAGATCAATACATGTGAGATGCGATGCTTGAGAAAAGTAACAAACAACACAAGAAGAGATAGAATACCAAATGAAACCATAAGAAATATGGTAGGAATAAAACCCTGCCAAGAATATATAGAACAACAACAACTTAAATGGTTTGGCCACCTGGTCAGAATAAATCCTCACCAATCACCATCAAGGGCGTTCTTCTCGAGCATGCATGAAAAAGACCAAGAGGAAGACCCAGAAGAAGATGGATAGATGCAGTGACAGAGATATGTAACAACAAAGGAAAATCACTAATTCAGACAATTCGAGCAGCACAAGAACGACAAATGATATAAACCACGACACCTTTTAGGTATCAGTGAAAGAGAAAAGAAGGAGAGGAAGAGAAGATTCATTTACTTACTTAAATTTGTCTTATTACTGTTGTAAAACGCAAATCTCAGACACATTCAAAACAATTAAACTACTGAATTTACACCAGTCAACGTAACACACACATTCTAAGTAAAAATACTAAACATTGGTATTATAAAAGATATTAATTTTGGCAATTCATGTTTAAACAAAGTAATTTAGCTGTAATATAAACAAGAAAAACAATAATGCAAAAGACACAAGGTAAGCACAAATGGTAAATGAAAACCAAAATCTGATAATATAAGATAATAAAGGGGATGTTAAGAAAAAGATATTTAAAATTCACATTTCTCATTCTGAGCAAGATAGAAAACAGTCTTGTTCAGACAATATTATTTCGTATTCTCATTTCCCAAGACAGCATTCAAGAATGAGCGTAAAGACTTCAATGATAAAGATTGGTCTGATGATTGCAGTTGTACTTGGACTGTCCCTATAAGGACATATATATATATATATATATATATATATATATATATATATATATATATATATATACTCGTATATATATAAGATTTATTAATACAAGTAACAGACAGCTTAAGAGAATGGCTTGGCAGAAGGTCAACAACAGAAACGATAAATAGCTGCCGAGATCGAAAGTTGTGGAGAGACATGATCACCTACGCCAGCAGGCCCGATACTTGATGATGATGATTATTATTAAAAATGTAAGAATAATATATAGCTATTGATAGTATAGCGTGGAACGAATTCAAAACAAACGAGGAAATTAGACAAATCGCCAATCAACCACTAATATCTTCAGTAATAAAGAAAAGATGATGGTCATATATTGGACATGTGATGAGAAGAGATATTAACCGAATAGCAAAGCAAGCCCTCATGTAGGAAACAACAGGTAAGAGGAAAAGAGGAAGACACAGAGAGACACTGAGAAGAACATTGATGAGAGAGGCAAGAGCAGCAAGAATCGGCTCCATCAATGAGGTAGAGCTGCTTGCACAGAACAGAGACAGATGGTGAGATCTGATAAAATATCTTTAAAAAAAGAAAACTGCTAGAACGGGAATTCAGATAAGAGAAGGAGTATCTTGGTCTACGCCCTATGGCCGGCTACGGCTCGAATGTCAATAGATAGATAGATTGAGTGAGAAAGCAGCTTTCCAAAAAATGAGGAAGATACTATGCAATCCATTTTTGACAATAGAAACCAGAAAAGGAGTTCTTAAATGTTATGTAGAGCCAATCTTAACATATGGATGTGAATCATGGACAATAGGACAACAGACAAGAAAATCACTGGAGTCTGTAGAAATCTGGTTTTACAGAAGAATGTTGAGAATTCTATGGACAGCAACGAAGAGTACTGAAAACGTTCTGTAAGAGGCCAAAGTAAAGAAAGAGTTAATTTCCAATTTTAGGAAGAAACAGTCATCATTTTTTGGCCACGTAATGAGATGGGAACAGCTGGAATATATTGTAAGATACCAGACAGCTTTAAGAGAATGGCTTGGTAGAAGGTCAACAACAGAAATAATAAATAACTGTCGAGATCGAAAGTTCTGGAGAGACATGATCACCTACGCTAGCAGACCTGTTACTCGATGATGATGATGATTGAGTAAGAAGAGATGTTAACAGTAAATATTATCATCATTTAGTTCCATGCACCTTGTATAATATTTTACTCACAACTCTCGAGAGGAAATTTCTCTCTCCCTCTAGCTACTGATTTTACTATATCTGGTGTCTTGAAACCATCATCTTGTTGGTCTACTGCTGTCACACATTCCTGGAACCATACATCCATAATTATTATTTCCAGGCCATTGTCTCTTTTGACGTGGCCGTAATGTTATAATTGCTTGTTCGAGATACTGCTGTTTGTGTTCCAAATCACTTCAATGTTCAGGTATTTTAATGTCTCATTAACTTTGTTTTTATTAAAGGTGTCCTAATGGTTTCTTAGATAGACAGACAAACAAACAGACAGACAGACAGGCGGGCGGGCGGGGGGGCGGGTGGTCTGACGGATGGACGGACGGACGGACGGACAGACAGATAGATAGATAGATAGATAGATAGATAGATAGATAGATAGATAGATAGATAGATAGATAGATAGATAGATAGATAGATAGATAGATAGATAGATAGATAGATAGATAGATAGATAGATAGATAGATAGATAGATAGATAGATAGATAGATAGATAGATAGATAGATAGATAGATAGATAGATAGATAGATAGATAGATAGATAGATAGATGGATGGATAGACGGATGGATAGAGGATGAATAGATAGATAGATAGATAGATAGATAGATAGATAGATAGATAGATAGATAGATAGATAGATAGATAGATAGATAGATGATAGATAGATAGATAGATAGATAGATAGATAGATAGATAGATAGATAGATAGATAGATAGATAGATAGATAGATAGATAGATAGATAGATAGATAGATAGATAGATAGATAGATAGATAGATAGATAGATAGATAGATGACGAACGAACGGACGGACATATACAAAATCTATGTCTTTATCGCAGGAATGCTGTGAAGGACCAGGCATCATGTGTAATAATCGAGATATAAAACGATGCCTCGGAAATCGTTGACTATAACCCAATTTGGACATTCTTGAACTTGGACGTAAGTGTAGTTAATGCCAGGTACTCGTACGCCCTTCTATTCGCAATTCAGAATTAATTAAACTGTTTAGAATACAATTAGACTCGGTACTTCTAGGTTTGGCTCATTTGAACATTACGATCCACTGCTACTATTTTCAGAGTTTGCCAGTATGGATTTTTAAAATTTTTCACTTAATAACGCAACATTTTAAAAATGAAATTTTGGCGTGAAAACTGTTATTCTTGGTCTACATGTCGTTCGGCTTAGCTTTACTGACGTCGTGTGGTATTTTCATTAACCTAAATAAAAGAAATCCCATGTGTTACCGGGGCCTCATTATAAAGAAGGTAAAGAATAGTGACCCTGTGACCTTCCTGACATGTCGTAAGAGGCGACTAAGGAGGTTGATCGATGGCTTGACAAGCTGTCATTGTAAAAAGTATTCTTATGGAAACAGCGCCATAGATTTTAGAGCAGTGATCTCTGCAATATGTGCCACTTTGGCACGCAAGGTTTCTGTTTTTGAGATTGTGGTTCTGCCCTATGTGCCGTCTTCGGCTCGAAAGGACGATAGATAGATAGAAATGTAGGTCTTTTGTAATAATTCTGAAGTTGCGGCTTTAGTGGTGAGTAATAGATGAGGAAGTCCATTGTATTTGGAGCTGAACACGGGAGGTGGGGGAGGGGAAAGAAGGTGTTGGATGAATTGATGTCAGCTACAGGGATGAGCTAATCTCTGAAGAACGCAATAACTGTAAATAGAGCAGCAGTATGTCGATGAGAAACTCTCAACTTTACATAGTAGACAATGAATAAGTGGAGTATTTTCGATAAAGAAATTTTAGAACTTTGTCACCAATGAAAGAAACCATCTCATGATAGAAAAATGCTATCCTTACATTTTGTTTAGTAAATAGGAATGGTAACCTGTTATATTATAATGATATTAGTCGTTTTGGGAGCCGCGATAGCTCAGTGGTTAGTGAACTGGACTACAAAGGACAAGAGGTGGGGTTCGATCCCAACCGATGGATTAAGGTTCACCCAGCCTTTAATGAGTACCGGATTTTTTTTTCTGGGAAAGTAAAGCGGCACGGGCGTAATACCGACCACATTACCCCAAAAATCATGTGCCGAAGTTCTGTAAAATGTATGGTCACTAACACCATATTTCCTATACGCCACTTGGCGTGACGGGGGCTCTTTACTTTTTTTTATTTTTTATTAGTCGTTTTAGAAAGTAAAATGTTGGAAAGTCGTGAAAATCAGACTATAAGAAACATGTTATAAGTTAAATTAAAAATTACAAGCTCCAGCACCTTACCAGTCTTGAGTATCTTCTAGTTCAAGGAAACATAAAAATAGGAAGAGAAAGGGTTAGGTAGAAAGGTTTCCATTATGATCTTTTGAAATGTGACTCTTCGACAACACAATAACACCTATTCTCCTCACCACCTATCACTTACGCCATCAGCTGTGTTCAGTGTAGCTAACACTTTTCAAATCACTATTTTATGTAGATACATTGATATTTATAATTTTATTTGTCATTTTATGCTCGCAGTTCTTTACATTTATTATTATAGAACACTGGTACCTAAAATTCAACGAGCGGCGATGCATTTTTATTCAGTACACTATCTCGATTATAAAGTAAAGTTGTAATCATTAATGAACGAGTCTAGATATTTAAGATGTCATAGCACATAGTAAAGTTAAGTGCCCCCGTCACGCCAGGTGGCGTATAGGGAATATGGTGTTAGTGACCATAAATTTTACAGACCTTCAGCACATGATTTTTGGGGTAATATGGTCGGTATTACGCCCGTGCCGCTTTACTTTCCCAGAAAAATTCCGGTACCCATTTAAGGCTGGATGAACTCGGAACCCGTCGGTTGGGATCGAACCCCATCTCTTTTTCCTTTGTAGTCCAGTTCACTAACCACTAAGCTATCGCAGCTCCCTCATAGTACATTGTCGATATATAGAGTTCGTTCTCAAAGTGTGATTTTTATTCTTCACATTTAAGTATTTGTTTTCCTCATTAAAGTCTGATTTGTGTTATCTATGAAGTAGATCTCGTCACATTCTGTTTTAACTTTCATCTATTTCATTAACAAGATCTTCTTTGCCAGCTTCTATTAATGTTGTACCATTAAATAAAAATAGAGTTTTGAGTTCTTCTGTCCGTCCGCCATTGAATGTAGAAACCTGTGCATTCTTGATTATTGATCATCTCTTTACGGAGTTACTCAACAACAAATGTGACATTAGGATACTAGCCTCCTTCAACCGCTGAGAACGTTGTCAAGTGATTAAAAGACTTTGCGATTGTTTTGAAATATTATTATTCAGACTACTTTCCATATCTCAACACTACTTTCCATATCTCAACACTACTTTCCATATCTCGATACTACTTTTAAAAACTGTTAGAGTACATCAAAGTTGTTTTTGTCAGAAATATATGAACTAATTTGTCCTCATAAAAGCTCTCAAATGATCTAATGTGAGTTTTCTTGACCATCTTTTAAACGATAATTCTTACCAACAGGGGAATCAGATGACAACAATACCAGCCGGAAGTCTACCGGCGAACCTGTCAAGCTTTTCTGTAAAGGTTAGCCCATCGAGACCATAGACGACACCGCCCTTTGACAAGTCCATCTACACTCTACATGAATTATACTTCTCACAAGCTCGGTTCACACAAATTCCTCAAGCCGTGTTTCATGTGAAGGCTCTCCAAAGTTTAAATACGACCAGACAATTATTCTCGTTGGAATGAAGGCAGCATGAACAGCTGGGCTCTACAATGGAGAAACTTAGCCTTACTACTGTAGAGTTAACATCGTGGCCCACCTGGATGAAGTCAATGACTAATTAACAGATTTGACCATAACTGGATGTTCTATGTCCACCATCCCGGATGATGCTTTCGGTTTCATGGCCAAACAGTTTAGTTAATTTAGACCTATCACACACCAATTAACCAAACTCAAAGTCGATGTCAACTATGACTGTCTTAAAATCGTTAACCCTAAATGACAAGATAATTGACGTGACCTGGCTCACACAGTCAAGCCATCTCACAACTTTGTATCTTGAAAACAACAAGATAACAGACGCACAAAGACTGAGCAATGTTTTAAGACCTCTTGCAAATACACTCAACGATTTGAACATTCAAAACAATTCACTCACGTCTGTCCCGAATTAGCGTCTCTGACTCAGATATGGTATCTCAGTTTTGATTTCAACCCCATCTCCGAAAGTAACTCTGGCTCACTTCCATTAACTCTCTCAGAATTGGTTTTTGAAACAATTTGCTTGGAACTATTCCACGTATCATACAAAGCTTAAAATTTCTGACTCGGTTATACCTCACCTCAAAAACATACAAATGTTTCAAGGATCTCACATACCGTCTTCTGTAGAAGTTTTAGATTTCAGCTACAACTCAATATCACAGTTGACCCGATCCCGTTTCCCTAATAATTCGAGCGTAACTTCCCTAACGTTAAACAACAACCCGTTGTCTACAATTTCTCCCGATGCTTTCATCAATCTTGTTCTCCTTAACCAGTTAAACCTGCAGGACACTAAACTAACCCGTTTACCGCTAGCTCTTGCTTCTCTGACAAAAGTATATTATTTGGACGTTTCTAACAGCAACAATCTAGTGTGTACGTGTCAGGAACAGAGTTTACGGTCATGGTTTCATTCACTCGGTCGATATGGTATTATTGGAGATTGTGGAGCGTCGTGTATTTATTTTTTCTTTACAGCTCTTAGTACAGAATGCCCTCCGGTTCAGTGAGAATTATTTGAAAGCTTCAGTTCATATATTTATTTTCATGTCATTTTTATTTTCATTATTTCATTTTTTTTTATAGATACGGTGCAGTGACTGAATGAAAGTTGTTTTTTTTTAATAAACCTCATGCTTTAAGACATTTTGATTAATTAATTTCCGATTATGTTGACAAATTTATTGTATATTAAGTCTATTCTGCTGCTTTTGATTGATCATTTGTCACTAGATTTTCTAACTATTTAACTTGTTCAACTTTTTTTTTTGCTGCCTATAATGATGTCAGCGAATCATGGACAATCATCATCATCATTGAGTGCCGTCTCCGCAACGAAGGTTGGCTACCATGGAGCGCCATTTTGCTCTATCTCTTGCTTTGATGGTGCAGGTTGTCATCGGTTGGTTTGTCCATCTTTTGATGTTACTCGTCCATGTAATCTGGTCTGCCTCTGCCTCTTTTACTTGTATTTTCCCTCCAGGATCACTTCAGTAGCTGTTGTGTCTTTTACCTGGCCTAAGAATCGCATTTGTCTTGTTCTAATTGTGTTCAGAAGTTCTCTTTTCATTTTTAGTTGTTTTAAGACTTTGTCGTTTGTTTTCTTTTCCTTCATCCAATTCTACCTTTTTCTATATATCCACATTTCAAAGGCTCAATTCTCTGTTCTGTTTTTCTGTCTAATGTCCATGTTTCAGCACCAATAGGAATATTGAGAAGATGTAACATTTTGCTATTCTTAGTTTTAGCTATGGTGTATTTGTTTTGATTAGATGTCCTCATGACATTAAAATTACTTTTGCCATTCATATTCTTTTGTTTATTTCAGTTGTACATTTCCTCACTGGTATAGTATGTCCAAGGTAGTTATAGTTTGAACTGTCTCAAGGTCTATTCCTTCAATTTTGATATATTCACTTGTGGGTTTGAGTATTTTCTTTGTTTATGATATAGTTTAGTCTTTTGATATTCATATCTAGTCCATATTTTGCTTGTCGTTGTTTAATTCATTAAGTAATTGTTGTAGGTCTTTAGGATTTTTCGCTAGTAGTACGGTATCGTCAGCATATCTTAGGTTATTGATTATCTTTCCAATTAATTTGTAGCTGGCATCTCTATGATGTTTTTAAAGATTTGCTCAGTGTATAGATTGAACAAGCTTGGTGATAGGATGCATCCTGTCTTACTCCTCGTTTTATATCAATGGGTGTAGAGAATTCTTTGTTATATTTTATTATTGCTGTTTGCTCCCCAGTATAGATTGCATATTAGTCGTAGAATCCATGTCATCTAGATGTATCTCTTTTAGGCATTCTATAAGTTGTTTGTGGTGTACTCTATATCAAAAGCTTTGGTGTAGTCTATGAAGCAGGCATATATTGGGTTGTTTACTTCTGTGTAATTTTCGATTAATGTTCTCATGCCAGAATATGGCTTCTTTTGTCCGCTATTTGTCCTAAATCCAATTGCTGATCATCTAAATTCAGTATTGATTTTATTCCGAATCCTTCCTTGTATAACTTTTAGCAAGATTTTTGTAACATGGCTCATTAGGCTGATTGTTCTAAAAGTCACTGCATCAACTGCACCATCTCTTTTTTAGGCAATGCAATGAAAGTTGATGTTTTTAGTTCATTTGGTATGTATCCTGTGTGGTATATGTCGTTGCATATGTCTGTAATCACTCAAAAGTTGATGTTTTTAGTTCATTGGTATGTATCCTGTGTGGTATATGTCGTTGCATATGTCTGTAATCACTTCAATGCCAAAATCTTCAAGTGCCTGTATCATCTCTATCATCTATCTCTCCCTATCATGGACAATAGAAAAACAAATAAAAAGACGATAAGATGCCACAGAGATGGGATTTCTCAGAAGAATGTTGAAAGTTACCTGGACGGCTAAAAAGACCAATGAAGAAATTCTCAAAGAGGCCAACACAAAAAAGGTAAAATTCCTAAAAAACATAAAAAAGAACCAACAACATTTTCGGGCACATCATAAGAAGAGGGAAAGGTGGAATTACTTGGTTAAAACTGGAAAAATAAAAAGGAAGAGGAGATCGAGGACGACAATGAGAGAAAACACTGGATAGCTTGGTGTCCATGCAATGGAAAACAGTCAACAACGGAACTGATACGATGCACTGTGGATAGACGATTGTGGAGGGACATGATCGCCGACGCCAAAAGGTATGGCATATGATGATGATGATGCCTCATCTGTCTGGAACCATGCCCTCCTTTATTGCTTTGTTCATTGGTAGTGTTCAGTTATAACTACAGAACAGTGTTCAACGCAAGGGGATTCCTAAAAAGTTGAAAATCCTGCATTCATCACTGAAGCTATTTTTAGAAAAGATATTGATCTTATCAGGACAACACAATCACGAGAAGCCAAGACCAGAAGCGCACAACAAGTTGGTCAGAAGATTGTTTTAGCAAGCAGTAAGTTTTTGCTGCCTTTATAGATAACAGTTTATAGTCCTAGCATCATTTATTCAGTCTCTCTCTCTCTCTGTCCCTCTATTCTGTTCCCTCTCTATCTGTCCCTCTCTGTCCCTCTCCTCTGTGTCCCTCTCTCTCTGTCTCTCTCTGAATCTCTATGTCTCTCTCTGTCCTCTCTCTCCCTCTCTGTCTCCCTCTCTCTCTCTTTCTGTGTCCCTTCTCTCTTGCCTCTCTCTCTGAGCCTCTCTCTCTATCTCTTATCTCTCCCTGTTCCCTCTCTATCTCTGTCCTACCACTCTCTCTGTCCCTACCTCTCTCTCTGTCCCTCTCTCTCTGTCCCTCTCTCTCTGTCTCCTTCTCTCTGTCTCTTCTCCCTATCTTTCTCTGTTCTCTCTCCTGTCTCTCTCCCTATCTCTTTTTCTGTCCCTCTCTTTATGTCCCTCTCTCTTGTCCTTCTCTCTGTCTCTCTGTCCTCTCTCCCATCTCTTTCTCTGCCACTCTCTCTGTCTCTCCCTCCCTCTCCTGTCCCTCTCTCTCTGTCCATCTCTCTCTGTCCATCTCTCTCGATCCCTCTCTCCTCTGTCTATCTCTCTCTGTCACACACTCTCTCTCTGTCCCTCTCTCTCAAATATCAATTTATATTAAACTATTCCGCACTTAATCACTAGTCTCTCTCTATCTCTCTCTACCCCCCCTCTAACTCTCTGTCATCTCTCTCTGTCCTCTCTCTCAAATATCAATTTATATTAAACTATTCCGCACTTAATCACTAGTCTCTCTCTCTCAAATATCAATTTATATTAAACTATTCCGCACTTAATCACTAGTCTCTCTCTCTCAAATATCAATTTATATTAAACTATTCCGCACTTAATCACTAGTCCCTCTCTCTCAAATATCAATTTATATTAAACTATTCCGCACTTAATCACTAGTCTCTCTCTCTCAAATATCAATTTATATTAAACTATTCCGCACTTAATCACTAGTCTCTCTCTCTCAAATATCAATTTATATTAAACTATTCCGCACTTAATCACTAGTCTCTCTCTCTCAAATATCAATTTATATTAAACTATTCCGCACTTAATCACTAGTCTCTCTCTCTCAAATATCAATTTATATTAAACTATTCCGCACTTAATCACTAGTCTCTCTCTCTCAAATATCAATTTATATTAAACTATTCCGCACTTAATCACTAGTCTCTCTCTCTCAAATATCAATTTATATTAAACTATTCCGCACTTAATCACTAGTCTCTCTCTCTCAAATATCAATTTATATTAAACTATTCCGCACTTAATCACTAGTCCCTCTCTCTCAAATATCAATTTATATTAAACTATTCCGCACTTAATCACTAGTCCCTCTCTCTCAAATATCAATTTATATTAAACTATTCCGCACTTAATCACTAGTCCCTCTCTCTCAAATATCAATTTATATTAAACTATTCCGCACTTAATCACTAGTCTCTCTCTCTCAAATATCAATTTATATTAAACTATTCCGCACTTAATCACTAGTCTCCCTTTCTCTGAATCTTCCTTCTGATAATTCAGGGTATATTTAACTGTCTCAAAGATTGTGTCGCCTTAGAAAATGTTCTTTATGTTGTTATCTTCTTGTGTGAGTGCGTGCGCGCGCGTATGTGTGTGTGTGTGGGGGGGGGGGGGGGGTGTTTGTGATCGCTGACTCTTATTCTTTCTATTTTTTGTTTATTCTTTCTATGAAGTCACCAACTTTTTCAATCATATTTATATTTCTATATTGTTTAAAATATTATTATTTTTTTAATATTATCGTCTATTTTTTTTCCTTTTAATATTCAATCAGTCGTTGTATCTTTTAATAACCTTATTCTTCTAATTAATATCTAATTAATATCTTGTTAATATCATCTAAAATTTGTGATCCAATTATTATCATTTTCTTCATGTTTTCTTCACATGTTTTGAATTTAATGATTATCTTTTGTGGGCGTTTTCTTCTTTCATTTGATTTCATTTATTTGTTGTAATTTTACGTTGGTATTTTTGTTCTAGCAATAGTTATTTTTTATTTACTTGTTGTGTTGTCTTGATACAATTTTGCAACCTTATTTATTTATTCTTTTTGATGTGTTTTGCAAAGGTTGTAAAAGAAACAAATCACATACATACTTTTCGGAACAAATCAAACAGCTGGATTTATTATACAAGTCAACTTAACACACACACATCAATGAAAAAAGTAACCATTCGTTTTATACAAGATATGTCTCTCTGCGATCAGGACTCAATCAGAGTAGGATTCCAGACTCTCACATGAAGGCAGCTGTCAGGCTAAGTGTGTTGATCGCCCCCACAGACAGAACATCACAGTTAGAGTCTCATATCCACTCCGACTGAACACCCGTTAAAACGTTGCACTGTGTTCTGCGCCAGTGGCCCAGTGCATCCGATTTCAGCCATTTTATTCAGGTTTGCTTTCCTTAGCCTTTGATTGTCCCCAATCTTCCTGCAAGGCAGCAGCTGATCTTTTCTGTAGGGGGATTCTGCCCTTAGACGGTCGGCCTTCCCAGGTTTACGATCACCATCTGCCCGAGTCACTAGAGGTGACTAACACAGCCATGCGACTTGTAATGTGAGGAAACTGCAACAAGGAACGCTTTTCATGCATAGCTTTCAATTGTTCCTGCCGCCTATCCCCATATACCGGTAAGTCACGTCCTCTTGAAAATGATGATCGTCGTAGCACTAGATGATGTTAGGCCATCGTTGATGACAATACAAGGTATTAAATTGGCACTCAAGTATAATAAAATAATGTAGCTGTAATATAAATAAAGAAACAATAATGAAAAAAAACATAAAGTAAGCACATATAGTAAAAAAAAGTAAAGTACAGCCCGTCACACCAAGTGGCGTATAGGTAATATGGTGTTAGTGACCATAAATTTTACAGACCTTCGGCACATGATTTTTGGGGTAATGCGGTCAGTATTACGTCCGAGCCGCTTTACTTTCCCAGAAAAAAATCCGGTACCCATTAAAGGCTGGGTGAAAACGGAAGCCGTCGGTTGGGATCGAACCCTACCTACCTCTTTTCCTTTGTAGTCCATTTCACTAACCACTGAGCAGTAAGCACATATGGTAAATGGAAACCAAATCTGATAATATAATAAAATAAGACCATCATGAGGTCGCATGTCCTTTACACAATTTTGTACTCTCCCACAGAACATTGCATTCATCACAGCCTGTCTCAAAGAATCTCTGCCTCTAGCCAGATCTCCCACAGAACATTGCATTCACCACAGCCTGTCTCAAAGAATCTCTGCCTCTAGCCAGATCTCCCACAGAACATTGCATTCATCACGGCCTGTCTCAAAGAATCTCTTCCTCTAGCCAGATCTCCCACAGAACATTGCATTCAGCACGGCCTGTCTCAAAGAATCTCTTCCTCTAGCCAGATCTCCCACAGAACATTTCATTCACCACAGCCTGTCTCAAAGAATCTCTGCCTCTAGCCAGATCTCCCACAGAACATTGCATTCATCACTGCCTGTCTCAAAGAATCTCTGCCTCCAGCCAGATCTCCCACAGAACATTGCATTCACCACAGCCTGTCTCAAAGAATCTCTGCCTCTAGCCAGATCTCCCACAGAACATTGCATTCATCACGGCCTGTCTCAAAGAATCTCTGCCTCTAGCCAGATCTCCCACAGAACCATTCATCACAGCCTGTCTCAAAGAATCTCTTCCTCTAGCCAGATCTCCCACAGAACATTGCATTCATCACAGCCTGTCTCAAAGAATCTCTCTGCCTCTAGCCAGATCTCCCACAGAACATTGCATTCATCACAGCCTGTCTCAAAGAATCTCTGCCTCTAGCCAGATCTCCCACAGAACATTGCATTCATCATAGCTCGTCTGAAAGAAATTGTCTCTAGCCAAATCTCCTACTTCTACTGTTAAAATATCCAAGGTCTCCTTGATGTCTTGAAACTATCTTCTTCTTGGTCTGCCACTGATGTGTCGCCCAGTAACCATGCCTTCCACTATTGTTCTTTCCAGCTCGCCTTGTCTATTTACGGGGCCGCAGTATTTTAATTTCCTCTGTAGAATGGTGTTTTATAAGCCAATTATTTTTAATGTTTAAATATTTTAATATGTGTTCACTTTTATTCTTCAGTATCCAAAACAACGATTCATGATTGTACAAAGATATACAAAAGAGGTGAGATGCAGAATGGCTCAGGCAAAAGCAGATTTCCAAAAAATGAGGAAGATACTATGCAATCCATTTTTGACAAATGAAACAAGAAAAAGAGTTCTTAAATGTTACGTAGAGCCAGTCTTAACATATGGATGCGAATCATGGACAATAGGACAACAGACAAGAAAATCACAGGAGTCTGTAGAAATGTGGTTTTACAGAAGAATGTTGAGATTACCATGGACAGCTAAGAAGAGTAATGAAGATGTTCTGAGAGATGTCAAAGCAAAAAGAGAGCTAATTTCCAATATTAGAAAGAAACAATCATCATTTTTTGGCCATGTAATGAAAAGAGAACACCTGGAATATATTGTAACAACTGGAAAAATTGAGGGACGAAGAGATAGAGGGAAGCAAAGAGAGAAATAACAGACAGCTTAAGAGAATGGTTTGGCAGAAGGTCAACAAAAGAGATGATAAATAGCTGCCGAAATCGAAAGTTATGAAGTGACATGATCACCTACGCCAGTAGGCCCGGTGCTTGATGATGATGATCCAAAACAACACTAAGTTAAGTAAAATATATCTTTCAAGAGCAAATACCCTTATTAAGACAATATATTATGAGTTCCTCTCACTTTCCAAGATTACATTCAAGCGAATAATGAACTCCATGATGTCATCGATAAGGATTGGACTGATGGTTGCCCTTGCACTTGGATATGATTGTCCGTACAAGGTATAACATGTTTACACTCATATCAATATATAAACATGTGAGATTTATTTACAAAATTCTGAGAAATATCAGATTAATATATATTGTAGAGTATTGCTTTTGAATTCGAAGAGATAATTTTAAAAATCATCATCTTGTTGCATGACCCTTGTAAAATGGTGTTCTCATCACAATTCGTGTGAGGAAATTTATAACAGACACACAGACGGACAGACAGACAGACAGACAGACAGACAGACATATAGACAGACATATAGACAGACATATAGACAGACAGACAGACAGATATAGATAGATAGATAGATAGATAGATAGATAGACAGACAGACAGACAGACAGACAGACAGACAGACAGACAGACAGACAGACAGACAGACAGACAGACAGACAGACAGATAGATAGATAGATAGATAGATAGATAGATAGATAGATAGATAGATAGATAGATAGATAGATAGATAGATAGATAGATAGATAGATAGATAGATAGATAGATAGATAGATAGATAGATAGATAGATAGATAGATAGATAGATAGATAGATAGATAGATAGATAGATAGATAGATAGATAGATAGATAGATAGATAGATAGATAGATAGATAGATAGATAGATAGATAGATAGATAGATATGACATGTGTACTCTTATCGGCAGGAATGCTACTGTGATGGACCAGGCATCATATGCAATTACCGAGATATGAAAGCCATGCCCCAGAGACTAGTCGACTATAACCCAATTTGGGCATACTTGAACTTGGACGTAAGTGTATTTAGTACCCAGTACTCGTACCACGCTTTATTCATTTTTCTGAACTCATAAAACTAATTAGAATAAAACTGGACTCTGTAGGCGTGTCCCGAGTAAAAAGTAAGTAAAGAGCCCTTGTCACGCCAAGTGGCGTATAGTGAATATGGTGTTAGTAACCATACATTTTACAGACCTTCAGCACAAGATTTTTGGAGTAATGTGGTCGGTATTACGCCCTTGCCGCTTTACTTTGCCAGAAAAAATCCGGTACCTATTTAAGGCTGGATGAACCCGCAAGCCATCGGTTGGGATCGAACCTTACCCCTTGTCCTTTGTAGTCCAGTTCGCTAACCACTGAGCTATCGCCGTGTCCCTACACTCGGACAATATTCTATCCAGTCGTTCTATTTTCATAGTTTGCCAGTACGGAGCTTTTTTTTTCACCACATAATTGTGCTTTTTATAAATACAGTCTGAGGGACTGGTTGGTCGCAAGGCAAGACGCCGGCCTTGAGACAGAGAGGTTGTGGTTTCAAATCCCGGCTAGCTGGGATTTGTATTTATGATTTCTCTCTGCGGCGACCGCCAATGGGATAAGCAGCGAGGCCCGGCTTGAAACGTCAGTTACTAATGGACGGAAAAAATATGAGTACTTTCGAAGACAGAGTTATCTGCCTGTGCGGCGAGGGACCTCTGTGCACACAGCTGCCAAAGAGTTCTAGTCTCTAGGGACTTCGTCAGAGGTAAAAGCTTGTTTGGTGCTGAAGAATGTTATCTTTGGCCTAAATGTGATTTTGATATATTTTCTCTTACGTTAGTTGAGATTGATTGTCCTAACCGAAAAGAAAACGCGATCTTTTGTAATAAAATTATGGAGTTGTGAACAGTTATTTTGTATAATTGTGTAAATACATTGTTTTTTGGTGCTAGGCAATGAGTATTTCGATGAACTGATGTCAGCGACAAGAATGAGCTAATCACTGAAGTAGTGTATTTCCAGGAAAGAAGTTTAAGAGCTTGTTACCAAAGGGAGATAACAGCGATTTGTAGGGGAAAAAAGACCGTCCTTACATTTCTGGAAGAAATAGGAGTGGAGTGGTAACTTGTTAATTTATAATGGTACAGGTCATTTTATTAAGAAAAATAGTGAAAAATCTTCACACCCAGACTATAAAGACTATATATTCTCGGCGTCAGCTGATAACATCTTCTAGTCCATAGCATCTTCTAATTCATGGCATCTTCTAGTCCATAGCATCTTCTAATTCATAGCATCTTCTAGTCATAGCATCTTCTAATTCATAGCATCTTCTAGTCCATAGCATTTTCTAATCAATAGCATCCTCTAGTCCATAGCATTTTCTAATCAATAGCATTTTCTAGTCCATAGCATCTTCTAGTCCATAGCATCTTCTAGTCCATAGCATCTTCTAGTCCATAGCATCTTCTAATTAATAGGATCATCTAGGCCATAGCATCTTCCAGTCCATAGCATCTTCTAATTCATAGCATTTTCTAATCCATAGCATCTTCTAAATAATAGGATCATCTAGGCCATAGCATCTTCTAGTCCATAGCATCTTCTAATCCATATCATCTTCTAAATAATAGGATCTTCTAGTCCATAGCATCTTCTAGTCCATAGCATCTTCTAGTCCATAGCATCTTCTAATTTATAGCATCTTCTAGTCCATAGCATCTTCTAGTCCATAGCATCTTCTAGTCCATAGCATCTTCTAGTCCATAGCATCTTCTAGTCCATAGCATCTTCTAATTTATAGGATCATCTAGGCCATAGCATCTTCTAGCCCATAGCATCTTCTAATTCATAGCATCTTCTAGTCCATAGCATCTTCTAGTCCATAGCATCTTCTAGTCCATAGCATCTTTTAGTCCATAGCATCTTCTAGTCTATAGCATCTTCTAGTTCATAGCATCTTCTAATTAATAGGATCATCTAGGCCATAGCATCTTCTAGTCCATAGCATCTTCTTGTCCATGGCATCTTCTAATTAATAGGATCATCTAGGCCATAGCATCTTCTAGTCCATTGCATCTTCTAATTAATAGGATCATCTAGGCCATAGCATCTTCTAGTCCATAGCATCATCTTCTTGTCCATAGCATCTTCTAATTCATAGCATCTTCTAGTCCATAGCATCTTCTAGTCCATAGCATCTTCTAGTCCATAGCATCTTCTAGTCCATAGCATGTTCTAGTCCATAGCATCTTCTATTCCATAGCGTCTTCTAATTTATAGCATCTTCTAGTCCATATCATCTTCTAGTTCATAGCATCTTCCAGTTCATAGCATCTTTCTAGTCGATAGCAACTTCTAATTCATTGCATCTTCTAGTTCAAAGAAACAGAAAATAGCGACAGATTATCACAAGTTTTCATGATTTTTTTGTGGAATATCATTTCTTTTTCCGTATTATAACACCCATTCTCCTCTCCATCTTTCACTTATGCCGTCAGCTTGTTAAGTGTAGCTAATATTTTCAATATCAACGTTTCATTGCTTTCTATAGCTGTATGTTTAATTGTATGCACGAGACACTGTACATGTATTAATACCAAAAAGTGGTTTTCAAATTTCAACGAGAGACGACCCACTTTTCATTGCTTGTAACTTACCTTGATTATAAAGTATTTCAAAAGAGCATAGATCTTTAGGGCTGTAGTACGATTTATACAGTTCGTTCTAAAGGTATGATTTTTTAACTCTCATTAAAGTGTTATTTTTTTATTTCTCATTAAAGTATAGTAAAAAATGTAAAGAGTCCCTGTCACGCCAAGTGGCGTATAGGGAATATGGTGTTAGTGACCATACATTTTACATACCTTCAGCACATGCTTTTTTTGGGGTAATGTGGTCCGGTGTTACGCCCGTGCTGCTTTACTTTCTCAGAAAAAGCCAGAACCCATTTAAGGCTGGGTGAACCCGGAAGCCGTCGGTTGGGATCGAACCCTACCTCTTGTCCTTTGTAGTCCAGTTCACTAACTACTGAGCTATCACGACTCCCAGATCTTGCCATGTGGTCGATCCCTGAGCAATCGCGGCTCCTCATTAAAGTATTTTTTTTAAATCCTGATTATCAGTTGTCATCACATTCCGGTTTTAGTTCATTAGTTATATAACAAGATCTTCTTTGACAGCTACTATTAATGTTTTGTCATCCCATTCCGGTTTTAGCTCATTAGTTATGTAACAAGATCTTCTTTGACAGCTACCGTTAATGTGTTGCCATCACATTCCGGTTTTAGCTCATTAGTTATATAACAAATTCTTCTTTGACAGCTACCATTAATGTGTTGTCATCACATTCCGGTTTTAGCTCATTAGTTATATAACAAGATCTTCTTTGACAGCTACCATTAATGTGTTGTCATCACATTCCGGTTTTAGCTCATTAGTTATATAACAAGATCTTCTTTGACAGCTACTATTAATGTGTTGTCATCACATTCCGGGTTTAGTTCATTAGTTATGTAACAAGATCTTCTTTGACAGCTACCATTAATTCTGTCATCATCATCATCATTTACCATACAGGTTGGCGTAGGCGATCATGTCCTTCCACAATCTTCTATCTACAGTGCATCGTATCAGTTATGTTGTTGACTGTTTTCCATGGCATGACACCAAGCTATCCAGTATTTTCTCTCTTTGTCATTAGCGATCTCTCTTTCCTTTCATTTTGCCAGTTGTAACCAAGTATTCCAACTATCCTTTTTTTTGTGATGTGCCTTAAAAATGTTGATTGTTTCTGTCTGATGATTTTTAGGAGTTCCATTTTTGTGTTGGCCTCTTTGAGAATGTCTACATTGGTCTTTCTAGCTGCCCAGGGACTTTCAACATTCTTCTTAGAAATCACATCTCTGTGGTCTCTAATAGTCTTTCCATTATTAATTCTGTACTGTTAGCAAACAAAGATTTGAGTTGTTCTGTCCTTCGAACACAGTAAAAATGTTTTCTTTCTTGATTATCTATCCTTGTTCTATCAAGTTTCTCCATAAGAATGTTGACAATATGAAGCTAGTCTCCGTCACCCAATCGATGGAATAAGAACGTTATCACGTGGTTAGAAGACATTAATCTTATTGGCTAAGTTGATACATTTCTATATTTCGATACAACTTTGAAAGCTGTTTAGAACATGGTGAATCAAAGTTGTTTTTTTTATTTTATTTTATTTTATTTTTATTTTTTTTAAGGAATAAATGAACTTATTTGTACTCATAAAATGTACATTTCAAATGGGATCAAGGCAAACTAATGGAAATAAATTATTAAAATTGCGAAGCTGCAGTAAAGCTGAATATGAAGGAGAAATGATTAAAAAAAATAAAATGGTATAGTTAAAGCATTACGTAATTGATGGAAAATGGACTTCATGTGTGTTATTTGTTAGTTATTGCTGAAGGCCTATTGAGCCGAAACATCATTCAAATTTTAGTTGTCCATCAATATGTAAAGCCTTAACCGTACAATTTGTTTCTACATTTCAATGATCTAATGTGAGTTTTGTTGAGCATTTTCTAAACGATAATTTTTATCAACAGGGAAATGATATCGCCACAATATCAGCTGGAAGTCTACCGGCGAACCTTACAGGTATTTCTATAAGGAACAACCCTATCGAGACCATAGAGGACACCGCCTTTGACGAGTCCATCTACACACTACATGAATTAATCTTCTCAGAAGCTCGGTTCACACAAATTCCTCAAGCCGTGTTTCATTTGAAGGCTCTCAAAAGTTTAAATATCGACCAGACAATTATTCTCGTTTGGAATGAAGGCAGCATGAACCAGCTGGGCTCTACAATGGAGAAACTTAGCCTTACTACTGTAGAGTTAACATCGTGGCCTACTTGGATGAAGTCAATGACTAATTTAACAGATTTGACCATAACTGGATGTTCTATCTCCACCATCCCGGATGATGCTTTCGGTTTCATGGCCAACAGTTTAGTTAATTTAGACCTATCACACAACAATTTAACCAAACTCCCAAAGTCGATGCCAACTATGACCGTCTTAAAAACCTTAACCCTAAATTACAACAATATAATTGACATAACCTTTCTACCACAGTTAAGTCCTCTTACGACTTTGTATCTTGATAACAACAAAATAAAAGATGCACAAAGACTGAGCTATGTTTTAAGACCTCTTGCAAGTACACTCAGCAATTTGAATCTTCAAAACAACTCACTCACAACTATCCCCGAGTTAGCGTCCTTGACTCTGATATGGTTTCTCAGCTTTGATTTCAACCATATAACGGACAGTAACTCTGGCTCACTTCCATCTATCCTCGCAGAACTTGTTCTTGACAATAATTTGCTTATATCCATTCCAAGTATCTTACAAAACTTAAAATTTCTAACTCAGTTATATATCACCTCGAACAACATACAATAGTTCAAGGATCTCACATACCGTCTTCTATAGAAGTTTTAGATTTCAGCTACAACTCAATATCACAGTTGACCCGATCCAGCTTCCCTAATAATTCGAGCGTAACATCACTAACGTTAAACAACAACCCGTTGTCTACAATTTCTCCCGATGCTTTCATCAATCTTGTTCTCCTTAACCAGTTAAACCTGCAGGACACTAAACTAACCCGTTTACCGCTAGCTCTTGCTTCTCTGACAAAAGTATATTATTTGAACGTTTCTAACAGCAACAATCTAGTGTGTACGTGTCAGGAACAGAGTTTACGGTCATGGTTTCAATCACTCGGTCCCAATTATGTTAAAGGAGATTGTGGAGCGTCGAGTGTTTATTTTTTCTTTACAGTTCTTAGTACAGATTGTCCTCATGTTTTGTGAGACCACTATTCAAGTTCCAATTCATAGATTTACTTTAAGAAATAATTTGTTGATAGATTTATTCTAGATATCGTACAGCGAAGGTATGTACAACAAAAATGACGGATTTTATTTCATAAATAAATACATTTAAATGACTTATGTTTTAAGACATTTTGATTAATAAAATTCCAATTATTTAACAGGCTTTGTTGCATTGTGAGTCTATTTCTGATGTTTGTGAATTGTTTTTCACTAGATTTTCTAGGCATGTTAATGCCCCCGTCTATTTCAATTGTCTGCTGTCCATCGTTGTGTTGATGCTCTGTTTCTCTTTGGCGATTTTCGTGACCTCTGTCTTGTTGTTGTTGTTAAAAAGATAATTCATTGTATGGATGGAAGTACATTCACAATACCAAGCATGACTTGTAACCATCTTTGTTCTTATTAAATGGTTGGAGCGAGCATCAACTGTGGATCATCGTTCAAGTTAAAGGTAAGGTAAAGATAAAGGTAAAGGTAAAGGTAAAGATAAAGGTAAAGGTAAAGGTAAAGATAAAGGTAAAGGTAAACGTAAACGTAGAGGTAAAGACAAAGGTAAAGGTAAAGGTAAACGTAAACGTAAAGGTAAAGATAAAGGTAAAGGTAAAGATAAAGGTAAAGGTAAACGTAAAGGTAAACGTAAAGGTAAAGGTAAAGATAAAGGTAAAGGTAAAGATAATGGTAAATGTAAAGGTAAAGATAAAGGTAAAGGGAAAGATAAAGGTAAAGGTAAAGATAAAGGTAAAGGTAAAGATAATGGTAAATGTAAAGGTAAAGATAAAGAATGGAACAAGAATCGACAAATTATGATCTAAATATGTCTGCATCGTCATTCACGGTTACAATAGAAGTAGACAAAGCAGAAGGGCAAAATATGTTGGCCGAGGTAAAGAGATACGGTAAAGTTAAAGCACGAGACTTAAGTCAGCATCTCAGCACGCGAGTTTTGACCCATGTGCGCTCGGGCGCCTATCCAGAAATTTTCGGAGACGTCTGGATAGTGTCGCTTCAAGCATCGAAACTCACAATGCGAGGTGGCATTCCTAACCTTCCCAGAGTGATACCCTGGTACCCGTTTCTGCCAGAAACTGGGTCGACAGGGAGGTATTTTTCTGTTAACCACGAGTACAACTCACACTGCTCCAAGCGGAAATCGAACACCAGTTGTCCGAACATCGGCCCAGCCTCGTAAAGTCGCTTAAGTTACGACCGCTCACTCGTGAAGTTTCTTTTTCTACTACCACCATATCTCCAGCCGTGGTTGATCATGTATCCTCACAACTCCCAGTCTATCTACAAAAATGTATATTTTCTTCAGCTGCTGATTTCTTACAGCACTATAATCTTAAATTGTCATCACCTATCATATGTCTATTTATATATCCTTCTATCGTTTCTGTATATTTTCTATTGTCACTTTTCTATATTTTATGCTGTCATTTCTCTACATTTCCTAGTATCATTTCTCTACATTTCCTATCATTTCTCTACAATTCCCACTATCATTTCTCTACAATACCCACGATAATTTATCTACAATTCCCACTATCATTTCTCTACAATACCCACGATAATTTATCTACAATTCCCACTATCATTTCTCTACAATACCCACGATAATTTATCTACAATTCCCACTATCATTTCTCTACAATAAAAAAAAGTAAAGTAAAGTACCCCCCGTCACGCCAAGTGGCGTATAGGGAAATATGGTGTTAGTGACCCTATATTTTACAGACCTTCAGCACATGATTTTTGGGGTAATGTGGTCGGTATTACGCCCGTGCTGCTTTTACTTTCCCAGAAAAAATCCGGTACCCATTTAAGCTGGGTGAACCCGGAGCCGTCGGTTGGGATCGAACCCTACCCCTTGTCCGTATTTCTCTACAATACCCACGATAATTTATCTACAATTCCCACTGTCATTTCGCTACATTTCCTTGTATCATTTCTCTACAATACCAACTATGATTTCTCTACAATTTCCACTATCATTTCTCTACATTTCCTACTATCATTTAGCCATAGAGGTAAAAACAGATCTATACCTATGTTTCATAGATTATACCAAAGCATTTGACAAAGTAAAGCACCAAGAAATAATAAAAATTTTAGAAAGCATAAACGTAGACAGCAAAGATCTAAGAATAATAAAGAAAATGTACCGGCAACAAACAGCGGCCACAAGAAATGGAAACCAATTGGGAATGTTTCAACAAATAAAACAGGGTATTAGATAAGTTGTGTGCTGTCACCAGATTTGTTTAATATACATATTAAGATTATTTTAAGATCCATAAGGGGCATACCCGGAATACCAATTGGAGGTCATAATATAAATAATCTAAAGTATGCTGATGATACAGTCTTAATCACTAAGAGTGAAAGTGAGTTGTAAGAAATGTTAGACATTATAGTGAAAGAAAACAAAAATAAAGGACTCAGACATAAGAGCAAAAAGACAGTAGTAATGGTAATAACAGACAAAAAGACACCACCTCAGTGTAAAATATAGACAAGTGGAACAATATTAAAACAGGTAAATGAATTTAAATATTTGGGAACTTTGTTAACATCAGACGGAAGATGTACTAAAGAGGTGAGATGCGGAATGCCTCAGGCAAATGCAGCTTACCAAAAATGAGGAATATACTATGAAATTCATTTTTGGCAATAGAAACAAGAAAAAGAGTTCTTAAATGTTACGTAGAGGCAGTCTTAACATACCGATGCGAATCATGGACAAAAGGACAACGGACAAGAAAATCACTGGAGTCTGTAGAAATGTGGTTTTACAGAAGAATGTTGAAAATACCATGGACAGCTAAGAAAAGTAATACAAACTTTCTGAAAGAGGCCAAAGCAAAAAGAGAGCTAATTTCCAATATTAGGAAGAAACAATAATTTGTTTGGCATCTAATGAGAAGAGAACTGGAATATATTGTAACATCTGGAAATTGAGGGACGAAGAGATAGAGGGAAGCAAAGAGAAAAAATACCAGACAGCTTAAGAGAATGGCTTTGGCAGAAAGTCAACAACAGAAATGATAAATAGCTTTCGAAATCGAAAGTTGTGGAGAGACATGAGCACCTACGCCAGCGGGCCCGGTACTTGATGATGATGATGTAAACAACTCCGAGATGTGGGAAGGGCACAGGATTTCCACAAACGAAAGTTCACGTGACTGCTTCAGTTGAAAGAGATGGGAGTTAAGATTGGCACAGCCAGAAACGAGAAACGTAGTGGACATGTCAATTAACCAACACAGAACTGGAGTCGTCAGTCGCTGGACACTGCGGGACTTGCTGAGGAAGTGATCTGCACACCTATGGACATGTTCGGAGTGCAATGATAATGACCCGCAAATAACTCAATAACTCTAGGGTAATCTAATAATAATATTAATCTGAATTCATGGACAAATAGATGGTGTATCAGCATCAATACAGACAAATGCAGTACTACACTTTTCACACTCTCCCCAAAACAAAAGCAGGAGCCATCTACATAAACAATGAGCCTGTGAAAGAAGACATCTATCTATCTATTGACCTTTCGAGCCGTAACCGGCCCATAGGGCGTAGACCAAGATACACCTTCTCCTATATGAATTTTTGTTCTAGCAGTTTTCTTTTAAAGATATTTTATTAAATCTCGCCATCTGTCTCTGTTCTGTGCAAGCAGTTCTATCTCATTGAGGGAGCCGATTCCTGCTGCTCTTGCCTCTCTCATCAATGTTCTTCTCAGTGTCTCCCTGGGTCTTCCTCTTTTTCTTTTACCTGTTGTTTCCCATATGAGGGCTTGCTTTGCTATTCGATTATTATCTCTTCTCATCACATGTCCAACGTATGACCATCGTCTTTTCTTATTACTGAAGATATTAGTGGTTGCTTGGCGATTTCTCTAATTTCCTCGTTTGTTTTGAATTCGTTCCATAGAAAGAAGACATACAAGCTACATATCTCGGAGTTACATTTGATAACAAACTATCTTGGAAACAGCAGATAAATAAGGCAACCCAAAAAGCAAGGAGGAAATTGGCTATTCTAAGAAAGTTGTGTGGAACCACATGGGGTGCGAGTGGGAAAATACTCAGTAAAGTTTACCAACAGAGTATACGCCCACATTTAGAATATGGATCATCCGCATGGTGCTCAGCATCAAACACCACATTGCAAGAACTGGATAAAGTACAAAACCAGGCACTTAGGGTCATCACAGAGCAATGAAATCAACACCAATATTGGAGATGGAGAAATTGTGGAGGATACCAGCACTGAGAGAACGGAGAGACACAAAGGTGCTGATACAGGCAGAAAAATGTGTATGCATGCCGAGACATCCAATGAAGGACAGATTCCAAAATCTTGCATTGGGACGACTTAAGAGAAGCAGTTTTATCCACCAAGCCAAGCGTATTAGTAGACAAACACCAGACATGCCAAGAGTTGTTAAACCCCTTCTGCCCATACCAGAACTGACTCCCTGGACAGATGAATCAGGATTATCAGTTCAAATACGGACAGAAGTGAAAGGAATAGTTGACAAAGAGGAACAAAATAGTCTACAGCGAAAAACAATAACTCTCAGTTTCCTGGATGAAGAATACCCACAAGACCTATGGATCCGTGTGTACACAGATGGATCAGCACAGAATGCAGTAAAGAATGGGGGAGCAGGTGCATATATAGAGTACCCAAATCTCTCTCTCTCTCTCTCTGCGTTCAGGACTCAATCAGAGTAAGGATTCCAGACTCTCATATGAAGTCAGCTGTCAGGCTAAGTGTGTTGATCGCCCCCACAGACAGAACATCACAATTAGAGTCTGTCAGATCCACTCTGACTGAACACCCGTTAATACGTTGCACTGTGTTCTGCGCCAGTGGCCCAGTGCATCCGATTTCAGCCAGCATTTTTTCAGGTTTTCTTTCCTTAGCCTTTGATTGTCCCCAATCTTCCTGCAAGGCAGCAGTTGATCTTTTCTGTCGGGGGATTCTGCCCTTAGATGGTCGGCCTTCCCAGGTTTACGAGCACCATCTGCCCGAGTCACTAGAGGTGACTAACACAGACATGCGACTTGTAATATGAGGAAACTGCAACAAGGAACACATTTCATGCGTAGCCTCCATTTGTTCCCGCCGCCTATCCCCATATACCGGTAAGTCACGTCCTCCCGAAAATGATGATCATCGTAGCACTTGATGATGTTAGGCCATCGTTGATGACTCCAATTCCGAACATATAGACACACAGTCAGTCGTCAATTTATTCTTGTTGCACATCAAACAGCAGACCGTAAGATTTGCGCACGGCCGGTTTAGGGAACCAATACGATGACGTAGGACACAATGTCGCCAAACTCATAATCTCGATACCTTTAGACTTATGTCTGATTACTCAAGTGTAAACAGTCTACGACGAACAAAACACGAAGCAACTTCCCCAAAGAGACAAAACTGCGACTGACGAAGTAGTTTACATTAATGTGTACGTGGAAATAACTTGCGTCAAAGAATCCCAATAACGGTCTTGAACAGCACTAATGTGACGTAAAGCACAGATGAAGTCTGGACGGTGGAATTTCTCACTCACAACACTTGATTCGTCAAAAACGGACTGTTGTCGACCTACGACCTCGTCTTAGCGACACAGATGTATCAAGCATATCATCATTTTGACTTTTACGCAGAAAAGTGCAATGAAGATCCGAAATTAATCAGACCTTGGGTGCATTTTCTGCAGCGATCGAGAGGACGTGGACTAGATCCGCCATCTTGGAAACGGAACGAGTACCCAAATAACACTAGGGATATGAATAAAATAGCAACAGGGAAATATTGTCACAATTATGATGCAGAAATACAAGCAATAAAGTTGGCAATAGAAAAGCTGCTGAACAGTAATCTTAGCCCACAGCCTGTAGTGTTTTTGACAGATGCAAGATCAGTACTCCAGGCACTACAATCCAGAAAATTACCACATCTACAGACCTTATTGACTGAACTCTGCAAGCACCACAGGGTTGCCCTGCAGTGGATCCCGTCTCACTGTGGAATACCAGGAAATGAGAAAGCAGATCAGTTGGCAAAGGAAGGTTCAACAGGCACACAACTAGATACACCAGTCACATACCATCATAAGAAACAGATAATCAAATCAATCAGAGGACCACAAGCCCATATCAGGATGCCTTTCATAATATGAATAGATATGAACAAGTTATCATTATACGCCTAAGAACAGGACACAATCGACTCCATAGTCACATGTATACAAAATTCAAGATCGGCACATCAACTACTTGTACATGTGGACAGGCACCCCAGACTGCTGAACACATACTTCAAGACTGCACTGAATATAGTAGACTGAGGAAAATCCATTGGCCCATAGATACAACACTACAGACAAAACTATATGGGCCACTGCAAGAATTACAAAAGACAGTAAAATTCATACAGAAAACGACATTGCTGATATAGACAATACTTCGAGCGAACGAAAGATAGATAGATAGAAATATTTGGGAACTTTGTTAACATCAGACGGAAGATGTACTAAAGAGGTGAGATGCGGAATGCCTCAGGCAAATGCAGCTTACCAAAAAATGAGGAATATACTATGAAATTCATTTTTGGCAATAGAAACAAGAAAAAGAGTTCTTAAATGTTACGTAGAGGCAGTCTTAACATACCGATGCGAATCATGGACAAAAGGACAACGGACAAGAAAATCACTGGAGTCTGTAGAAATGTGGTTTTACAGAAGAATGTTGAAAATACCATGGACAGCTAAGAAAAGTAATACAAACTTTCTGAAAGAGGCCAAAGCAAAAAGAGAGCTAATTTCCAATATTAGGAAGAAACAATAATTTGTTTGGCATCTAATGAGAAGAGAACTGGAATATATTGTAACATCTGGGAAAATTGAGGGACGAAGAGATAGAGGGAAGCAAAGAGAAAAATACCAGACAGCTTAAGAGAATGGCTTTGGCAGAAAGTCAACAACAGAAATGATAAATAGCTTTCGAAATCGAAAGTTGTGGAGAGACATGAGCACCTACGCCAGCGGGCCCGGTACTTGATGATGATGATGTAAACAACTCCGAGATGTGGGAAGGGCACAGGATTTCCACAAACGAAAGTTCACGTGACTGCTTCGGTTGAAAGAGATGGGAGTTAAGATTGGCACAGCCAGAAACGAGAAACGTAGTGGACATGTCAATTAACCAACACAGAACTGGAGTCGTCAGTCGCTGGACACTGCGGGACTTGCTGAGGAAGGGATCTGCACACCTATGGACATGTTCGGAGTGCAATGATAATGACCCGCAAATAACTCAATAACTCTAGGGTAATCTAATAATAATATTAATCTTATTCTTAATTAATCTTAAGGTAATCTTATAATAAAAGTTTAATCTGGTCGGTCCATGTTTGCAAAGTTTTTGCGGTTAATTTTTTAAAGTACAGGATAGCCAGTCCCAGGCCCAAATCTCCTTAGTCGCCTCCTGCGATCATGCTTGGTAGCCAAAAGCGATACATTACTTTAATCCCCTTTCGGGCCCCGGCAGCGTACGAGTGCTATGGAAATACAAAGAAATTAGGCTAATTACAAAATTTGTAATATTCAAATTCAATGTTAAGTTAGTCCTATTATATGTCTGTGAAACATGGAGAACAACAAAAATGACAACCATGAAGATGCAAACTTTCATTAATGGATGCTTGCGCAGAATAAAAGGATGGAAATGGCAGGACAAAATCACTAACATAGAATTATGGAAATGTACCAGTCAAATACCAGTGGATAAAGAGATACAGCGAAGACGATGGCGCTGGATAGGACACACACTACGGAAGCCAACTGAGAGTATTACTCAACAGGCTCTTTTTTGGAATCCCCCAGGAAAAAGACAAAGAGGAAGACTAAAATACCCTTGGAAAAGACAGATTGAAGCAGAGATTAAGATGATGAGAAAGACATATAATGATATTTTTAAAATGGCAGGAAACAGAACGGCTTGGAAAGTGTTTGTTGAAGACCTCTGCTCCACAGGGATCTGATAGGTAGAAGAAGAGAAGAATCTGGTCTGTATATCGCCGGTACCGCTTTCTTCCCCGCACTGGAAAAAAGCCGAATTTTGGTGACACAGCAGTCCGGTTCTATCATTTTATTTATTTCATTGATAGCAACCAATGTCTAGTATTATGGCAGTAGATTGAGATATATATCGCCTTGATCTATTCGGTGGGTGATGTGATAATTTGAAAACCACTGGCTTGTCGTGCTATTTTTTTTAGAAAAGATCACGCGCTTATCAGAACACACCAGTCTCAGCAATCCAGGACTGGAGGCGTCAACTTCCTTGTTAGAACTAATTGTTACCAGGACCCGTAAGTGTTTGTTGCATTTAGTAAGTCATTTTATTATTGGACGCAGTCAGTCTATCTATCTATCTATCTATCTATCTATCTATCTATCTATCTATCTATCTATCTATCTATCTATCTATCTATCTATCTATCTATCTATCTATCTATCTATCTATCTATCTATCTATCTATCTATCTATCTATCTATCTATCTATCTATCTATCTATCTATCTATCTATCTATCTATCTATATATCTATCTATCTATCTATATATCTATCTATCTATCTATCTGTCTATCTATCTATCTGTCTATCTATCTATCTATCTATCTATCTATCTATCTATCTATCTATCTATCTATCTATCTATCTATCTATCTATCTATCTATCTATCTATCTATCTATCTATCTGTCTGTCTGTCTGTCTGTCTGTCTGTCTGTCTGTCTGTCTGTCTGTCTATCTATCTATCTATCTATCTATCTATCTATATATATATATATATATATCTGTCGACATATTTATCACACTGCAATATTTCTATCCATCTCTCTGTCCCGCATTTCTCTTCTTTCTCTTTCTCTCTCTCCTTTCTTGTATACACACACGCATACACATCAATATATATATATCTGTTGTAATTTTTCTCACACTGAATTGTGATCCTCTCTCTCTCTCTCTCTCTCTCTCTCTCTCTCTCTCTCTCTCACACACTCTCTCTCTCTCTCATTCTCTCTTTCTCTCTTTCTCTTATTATTTGTCGATTTTAAAATAAAAATACTGCTTTGAAAATAATCTTGCAATTCCCCATAATTTTTTTTATTTTGACAATCATTCACTGTCCTCTCTCTATATCTTCAAATCTATCTCTATAAACGCACCTGTGTCACTCACTCCTTACTTATCTAGCCACATAAACTCGCAGCCTTCTACTTCTCGTTGCCTTCTGTTTTTTATTTTATATTTTATTAACATCTTTTTATTTATTCAGTTACCAACATGTTTCACTTAGCTAACATTGTCCATAATGGTCTCTTCCAGAATCTTTTCATTTTAAGGAGCCAGTAGTAGGGTGTAAGGCACACTCCTATAAGGTGTAGTGACAAGTAAGAAAAACGTAAAGAGCCCCCGTCATGCCAAGTGGCTTATAGGGAATATGGTGTTAGTGACCATACATTTTACAGACCTTTAGCACATAGTTTTTAGGTGATGTGGTCGGTATTACGCCCGTGCCGCTTTACTTTCCCAGAAAAAATTCGATATGCATTTAAGGCTGGGTGAACCCGGAAGCCGTCGATTGGGATCGAACCCTACCTCTTGTCCTTTGTAGTCTTGTTCACTAACCACTGAGCTATCGCTGCTTCTAATAAGGCATGGTAACAGCTTTACACAAAACGAACACAACACAACACTACACAACACAACACTACACAACACTACACAACACTTCACTACACTACACAACACAACAGTACACAAAACAACACTACACAACACTACACAACACAACACAACACTACACAACACTATACAAAACAACACTATACAACACTACACAACACAACACTACACAACACTACACAACACAACACTACACAACACTACACAACACTTCACTACACTACACTACACAACACAACAGTACACAAAACAACACTACAAAACACTACACAACACTACACAACACAACACTACTTCTGGCCCCTTGCTGCCAGCTTTACCGCAGCACTGCATTTATCTGCCCATTCCCTGCCATATTTTCATATTAACCTCTTCGAAACTCATTTTTGAAACATTTCCTTCTTTAATTATCTTCTACTACTTGTGTTCTATTCGAACATGTTTCATTTAACATCTTATACCTATTGTTTTTGCCTTCTTCTCATCCTCTTCTCCTTCATTTCTTCTTATTCTCATTCGAGTGTCTGGGAAGATACAAAGTTCTCGTATTTTTCCACATAAAACTAAATAACTATTTACACATTTATAAATGAAAAATAGAGACTAGAAATTTGTTTCTAGGAAATTAAATATATGAAATTATTAACATAAATGTTTAAATATAAGTAAGAACAATCTAGCAATTAATTTACTTCACAGAAATGTTGAACTGGGGAACAGACATTAAAATACAAATTTAAAAAAAACCCAGTAGAACAAGTATTTAAATAAAATATTAAATAAACTATATTAGAATTAGGAAAAACATATTTAAGACTGAATTAAACAACTTGTAAAACAGTACAGTATGTAATACAATATGGCAGTGATCTCTGCAATATGTGCCATTTTGGCATAGAAGGTTTCTGTTTTTGAGATTCTGGTTCTGCCCTATGTGCCGTCTTCGGCTCGAAAGGACAATAGATAGATAGATAGATAGATAGATAGATAGATAGATAGATAGATAGATAGATAGATAGATAGATAGATAGATAGATAGATAGATAGATAGATAGATAGATAGATAGATAGATAGATAGATAGATAGATAGATAGATAGATAGATAGATAGATAGATAGATAGATAGATAGATAGATAGATAGATAGATAGGCAGGCAGGCAGGCAGGCAGGTAGGTAGGTAGGTAGGTAGGTAGGTAGGTAGGTAGGTAGGTAGGTAGGTAGGTAGGTAGGTAGGTAGGTAGGTAGGCAGGTAGAAAACAATACAGAAACCGTGCTGCATAATAAAAATATCATTTTCTTTTAAAAAGCTAACAGGAAAAGTAACAACATGAAAAAATCAAACTCTAATAATAATAATAATAATAATAATAATAATAAAAAACCTTAAACCTAAAAAGAAACTATACCTCTGTATAATAGTCTTTTTAATTTCAAAAAGAAATGTATTGTTTTGACGAAACAGCGTATTTAATATTTGTGTATTTATCCATTCTCCAGGATTGCAATAAGCGAAGTATGACACACACACTCTCATTCATAAATGCTGCATTGTTGGTTGCTCTTGCACTGGGAGATGATTGTCCTTATAAGGTATACATTTGACTAACTTTTTGATTCATCTTCGCATTGTCAAAATCACTCAATATAGAAAGATGCAGATTCAGAAGGTGCTGTCTCTATGACGTAGACGCGCACTAATAACGCATTTTCTTTCCCGAAAACAGACTTCTAAGGTAATTAAAATGACTACTGTGTATTAAATATCATTATCATCATCATGTGCCATACCGGTGGGCGTAGGCGATCATGCCCTTCCACATTCTTCTATCCACAGTGCATCGTATACGTTCTGTTGTTGGCTGTTTTCCATGCCATGACATCAAGCTATCCAGTAATTTCTCTCTTTGTCGTTCACGATCTCTCTCCTCCCTTTTATTTTTACCAGTTATAACCAAGTATTCCAACTTTCCTCTTCTCATGGTTTGCCCGAAAAATGTTGATTGTTTATTTCTGCTGTTTTTTTAGGAGCTCTATTTTTGTGTTGGCCTCTTTGAGAATTTCCTCATTGGCTTATCTAGCTGTCCAGGGAACTTTCAACATTCTTCTGAGAAAATCCCATCTCTGTGGCCTCTATATTTTTGCCAATATGTTAAACGTATCTTCGACTTAAAAATATAAATTATTTCGTTGTTGTGTAGAAAATGTTTAAAAAGTTGAAGTGGCTGTTCATTTGGCCAAACAGTAATAGTAGAATGTGCTCCAAGTTTTAAAGATATAAGACAGATATAATGGCAGAAAACTAGATATATATGTAGATAGACAGAGAAATATATAGACATACAGACAGATATAATGACAGAAAACTAGACAGATATGTAGATAGACAGAGAAACATATAGACATACAGACAGATATAATGGCAAAAAAACTAGACAGATATGTAGATAGACAGAGAAATATATAGACATACAGACAGATATAATGGCAGAAAACTAGACAGATATGTAGATAGACAGAGAAATATATAGACATACAGACAGATATAATGGCATAAAACTAGACAGATATGTAGATAGACAGAGAAATATATAGACATACAGACAGATATAATGGCAGAAAACTAGACAGATATGTAGAAACACAGAGAAATATATAGACATAACTACCGATATAATGACAGAAAACTAGACAGATATGTAGATACACAGAGAAATATATAGACATACAGACAGATACTAAAGGGAGGTCAAAAAGTAATGCACACCAATTTTTTTCTCGGCTAATAATAAAGATAGGAATATGCAATTTTGCACGCTTGGAATATGACATGTTCCAATTATGTGTACCAAATTGCACAGCATTTTGATAAATATTACGCAATCTACGAACCGTTAAAATGGAGCTTGTCAACAATGTCCGTTACAAACAGCGAATTGTCATAGAATTTCTGGTTGCGGAAAAAGAAACTGTGGCAAACATTCATAAACGACTGTGTGCAGTGTACAAATGTTCTGCAGTCGATAGGAGCACAGTTAGTCGCTGGGTTCAGAGAATTAAAGCTGCAGAAAGTGTACGAGTGGAGCTGCATGATTTACCGCGTTCTGGACGTGTTGCCTCGGCTACCAGCACAGACATGTTAAACCGGGCTGATGCCATTATTCGTAAGGATAGGCATATCACTAGTCAGCAATTGGCATTGCAGCTTACAGTCATCAAGGGAAGTGCAATCGCAATTTTTAAAACTCTCGGATATTCAAAGATTTGCGCTCGATGGGTTCCTCGGTGCCTAACAAATGATCACAGAGTTCAAAGGAAAACATTATGTTCTGAATTGTTGGAGCGTTTCGGTGTTGAAGGAGAAATGTTTTTGTCAAAAATTGTTACCGGTGACGAAACGTGGGCACATTATTATGAGCCTGAAACAAAAATGCAGTCAATGGAATGGCATCATCCGCAGTCACCAAAAAGAAAAAAATTCAAAACATCTCCATCAGCCGGAAAGGTGATGATCACTGTCTTCTGGGACATTGATGGTGTGATTCTTGTTGATGTAATGACAAGAGGTGAGACAATCAACTCGACAGCTTACATCAATACACTGACAAAACTCAAAATCGGTTCCACAGAGTTCGGCCTAATAAGCCATCTGCAGATTTGTTGCTTCAACATGACAATGCACGCCCTCACACAAGTCTGGTAACACGGGAAGCAATCAACAAATTTGGTTGGACTGTACTGCCCCATCCTCCTTACAGCCCTGATCTGGCTCCCTCAGATTTCCATCTGTTTGGACCACTCAAAAAATCCCTGCGTGGGACACACTTTGACAATAATGAGGGTGTGATCCGTGCAGTTAAAAAATGGCTACGCGAGCAGGACAAAACTTGGTACAAACGAGGCATTCATGACCTAGTTTCGCGTTGGCGTAAGGCAATACGCTTGGACGGAGATTATGTTGACAAATAGGTAGTGTCAAGGGGATGTTCAGCTACAATCTGTGAAAATTTCACACATTTTTCCCGAATAGTTTCCGAGAAAAAAATTGGTGTGCATTACTTTTTGACCTCCCTACGTATAATGGCAGAAAACTAGATAGATATGTAAATAGACAGAGAAATATATAGACATACAGACAGATGTAATGGCAGAAAACTAGATAGATTTGTAGATAGACAAAGAAATATATAGATATACAGACAGATATAATGGCAGAAAACTAGATATATATGTAGATAGACAGAGAAATATATAGACATACAGACAGATATAATGGCAGAAAACTAGATATATATGTAGATAGACAGAGAAATATATAGACATACAGACTGATGTAATGGCAGAAAACTAGATATATATGTAGATAGACAGAGAAATATATAGACATACAGACAGATGTAATGGCAGAAAACTAGATATATATGTAGATAGACAGAGAAATATATAGACATACAGACAGATATAATGGCAGAAAACTAGATATATATGTAGATAGACAGAGAAATATATAGACATACAGACAGATATAATGGCAGAAAACTATATATATATATGTAGATAGACAGAGAAATATATAGACATACAGACAGATGTAATGGCAGAAAACTAGATATATATGTAGATAGACAGAGAAATATATAGACATACAGACAGATGTAATGGCAGAAAACTAGATATATATGTAGATAGACAGAGAAATATATAGACATACAGACAGATGTAATTGCAGAAAACTAGATATATATGTAGACAGACAGAGAAATATATAGACATACAGACATATGTAATGGCAGAAAACTAGATAGATTTGTAGATAGACAGAGAAATATATAGATATACAGACAGATATAATGGCAGAAAACTAGATATATATGTAGATAGACAGAGAAATATATAGACATACAGACAGATATAATGGCAGAAAACTAGATATATATGTAGATAGACAGAGAAATATATAGATATACAGACAGATATAATGGCAGAAAACTAGATATATATGTAGATAGACAGAGAAATATATAGACATACAGACAGATATAATGGCAGAAAACTAGATAGATATGTAGATAGACAGAGAAATATATAGACATACAGACAGATATAATGGCAGAAAACTAGATAGATATGTAGATAGACAGAGAAATATATAGACATACAGACAGATATAATGGCAGAAAACTAGATAGATATGTAGATAGACAGAGAAATAAATAGACATACTGACATATATAATGGCAGAAAACTAGATACATATGTAGATAGACAGAGAAATATATAGACATACTGACAGATATAATGGCAGAAAACTAGATAGATATGTAGATAGACAGAGAAATATATAGACATACAGACAGACGTAATGGCAGAAAACTAGATAGATATGTAGATAGACAGAGAAATATATAGACATACTGACAGATATAATGGCAGAAAACTAGATATATATGTAGATAGACAGAGAAATATATAGACATACTGACTGATGTAATGGCAGAAAACTAGATAGATTTGTAGATAGACAGAGAAATATATAGATATACAGACAGATATAATGGCAGAAAACTAGATAGATTTGTAGATAGACAGAGAAATATATAGACATACAGACAGATATTATGGCAGAAAACTAGATAGATTTGTAGATAGACAGAGAGACATAAACACAGATTATGCAAGCAGGTAGATGAAAGAGCAGATACGTAGATGTTTAGGTAGATTGATGGACAAATCAACAGGTAGGCAATTAGACGGGTAGGTAAACAGATAACTGGATGGATAGATCTTGATTGATTTCTCGTCGACAGGAATGTTCCTGCACACAAACAGTAATCTTGTGCGACTATGGCTATTTCACAGCGATTCCGCAGAAACTCTTTAATGATAACCCTTCTTTGAGATCGCTAGATTTGGACGTAAGTATTCCAGTTTCTAAATTTCATTGATTTCTAAGAAGCTTTTAATAGCACACATAATGACTCATAAATATTCTTGGAGAAGACAGATAGAAGTAGATATGAAGATGATGGGGAAGACATTGAACGAACTTAAAAGAATGGCAAGAAACAGAACGACTTAGAAAGTGTTTGTTGAAGACCTATGCTCCACAGGGAGTTGATAGGTAGAAGAAGAAAAACATAGACACTCGTTGTGGAACATACTCAGACAATATGGAATATCACCAAAAAGTATTAACATCAACAAAGATGTGTATGACGGCTTCTTGTGTGCAGTTCGCACAGTGACAGGAGTGAGTGAATGGTTTCTGATTGAAACCGGAATTAAATAAAGATGTAGTTTATCTCCTCTGTAGGGTTCGATCCCAACCGACGGCTTCTTCCAGTTTACCCAACCTTTAATGGGTACCGGATATTTTTCTAGGAAAGTAAAGCGGCACGGGCGTAATACCGACTACATTACCCCAAAAATCATGTGCCAAAGGTCTGTAAAATCTATGGTCACTAACACCATATTCCCTATATGCCACTTGGCGTGACGGGGACTCTTTACTTATTTTGTTTTTTACTTATCTCCCCTCCCTTGTTATTTGGAATTGCAATCGACTTCATTATGCAGAAGTGTTGTACAGGCAACAATGGCACTGGATGGACACTTCGATCTCAGTTGGAGGGCCTTGATTTTGCAGGCGACATAGTTCTCATTAATAGCAATGTGAGCATGATGCAAGGAAGAAAAAAATGTCATCAATGGCTAGGAAAACTGGATTTGAGATCAAACAAGTAAAGACAAATGTCATGAAAATCAAATTCGTCAAGAAGAAAAAAAATATATCTGGAAGGAAAAGCAGCGAAAGAAATAGATCACTTTGTATATCTTGGAAGTTACATAGATCAAGAAGGAGACATACACAAAATTAAATAACCCTTCTTTAGGTGGTAATTGTGTCACTTATTTTAGAGACGTTTCATCCTCTACTACTTTCTGTACTGCTCACGTGTGGTCTACACAAATCACTCGATTAAACCAGGAACGATGTCATAGATATGGTTGTGACAGTAGCTATATGTGGTCTACACAAATTACTCGATTAAACAATGAACGATGTCATAGATATGGTTGTGACAGTAGCTATATGTGGTCTACACAAATTACTCGATTAAACCAGGAACGATGTCATAGATATGGTTGTGACAGTAGCTATATGTGGTCTACACAAATTACTCGATTAAACAAGGAACGATGTCATAGATATGGTTGTGACAGCAGCTATATTTTACACGTTTTCTAATTAAATTGTGAAATTAGACCATTAATTTCTATTTGAGAACACCACACATGTTTCCATCATATAAACTTGTTCTTGTGTCAGATTGCTATGTGGCATGTATTTTAATATTGCACTGCATAATTAGTAGTGCTAGGTTCAACTCTCTGTGACGAAACTGTAGCAGATGTGATCTATTAGGAATGTGATCTAAATGTGATCAATTTATATATATATATATATATATATATGTGTGTGTGTGAATATGTGATCTGTTATGATAAGTTTTCACTGATCGTAAATGTATGTTATACTTCTTAACTACAAATAAAGGAGGCATGTGTTTACCGCTTCTAAAATTCTTATCAACAGGGAAATCAGATCACAACAATACCGGCTGGAAGTCTACCGGCGAATCTGTCAGGAATTTCCCTGCAGACCGACCCTATTGAGACAATAGATGACAACGCATTTGACGAGTCCATCTACACTTTACAGGAAATATCCTTCACAGATGCTCGGTTCACAGAAATTCCTCAAGCCGTGTTTCATTTGAAGGCTCTTACATGTTTACGAATTTACGAAACCAACATTCTTGTGTGGAATGAAGACGGCATGAATCAGCTCGGTTCAAAATTAGAGACACTTACCCTTGATGAAGTAAAGTTGTCATCGTGGCCAACTTGGATGAAGTCAATGACTAATTTAACAGAGTTGACTATATCTGGGTGTTCTATCCCTACCATCCCGGATGATGCTCTAGATACGGTGGCTAACAGCTTAACGAGTTTAGATCTTTCAAGTAACGGTTTAACTGCACTTCCAATGTCGATGTCAAATTTGACCGTCTTATCTACTTTAACCCTAAATTATAACAAGATAATCGACGTGACGTGGCTCCCACAATTAAGCCCTCTCAGAATTGTGTATCTCTATGACAACAAAATATCGGATGCGCACAAACTGAGCAGTGTTTTAAAATCTTCCTCAGACACGCTGATGGACATCAACATTCAAGTCAACTCTCTAACTGCCATTCCCGAGTTGTCCTTCTTGACAAATATATTGTCTCTAAACTTTGAACAGAACCATATCACTGACTCTAATTCTGGCTCACTTCCCTCTAATCTCATACAATTAGAATTCAACAGCAATTTGCTTTCTTCGATTCCTAGTATCATGAGCAACTTAGAAGTTTTGTCTCAGTTATTTCTAAATTCGAACAACATACAAATCGTTCAAGGATCTCACATACCGGCTTCCGTTGGTATGTTAGACTTAAGTTTCAACTCAATAACACATTTAAATCGATCAAGTTTTCCTCACAATTCGAGCTTAAACTATCTAAGTATAAACAGTAACCCTTTGTCTACAATTTCATCCGACGCATTTATTAATCTTCCAGTCCTTACACAACTGATCCTTCAGAGAACTAAACTAACCCGTTTACCTCTAGCTGTAGCTTCTCTGACAAAACTATATGTTTTTGATGTTTCTGCCAGTATCAATCTGGTATGTACGTGCCAGGAGCAGAGTTTACGACCCTGGATCAAATCTATCGGCGGCAGCGGCATTGTAGGAGATTGTGGAGTGACAAGTGTTTATCTTTTCTTTACAGTTCTAAGTCTACATTGTCCTCAAATGTCGTGAGAACTATCTTCATTATCAGGTCTTATGTTCTTTGCAGAACTTTGCATTCACCACAGCTCGTCTGAGATAATATCTGTCACTAACCAGATCTCCCACAGAACTTTGCATTCACCGCAGCCCGTCTGAGATAATATCTGTCACTAACCAGATCTCCCACAGAACTTTGCATTCACCGCAGCCTGTCTGAGATAATATATGTCTCTAGCCAGATCTCCCACAGAACTTTGCATTCACCGCAGCCCGTCTGAGATAATATATGTCTCTAGCCAGATCTCCCACAGAACTTTGCATTCACCGCAGCCCGTCTGAGATAATATATGTCTCTAGCCAGATCTCCCACAGAACTTTGCATTCACCGCAGCCCGTCTGAGATAATATATGTCTCTAGCCAGATCTCCCACAGAACTTTGCATTCACCGCAGCCCGTCTGAAAGAATTTGTCTCTAGCCAGATCTTTCTCAGAACGTTGCTTTCATCTCAGCCCATCTAAAAGAACATGTGTCGCTAGCCAGATCTCACACAGAACGTTGCATTTACCACAGCCTGTCAGAAAGAATCGCTGTCTCTAGCCATATCTCCCACAGAACGTTCCATTCACCACAGCCTGTCAGAAAGAATCCCTGTCTCTAGCCATATCTCCCACAGAACGTTGCATTTACCACAGCCTGTCAGAAAGAATCCCTGTCTCTAGCCATATCTCCCACAGAACGTTCCATTTACCACAGCCTGTCAGAAAGAATCCCTGTCTCTAGCTAGATCTCCCACAGAACGTTGCATTCACCACAGCCCGTCTGAAAGAATCGCTGTCTCTAGCTAGATCTCCCACAGAACGTTGCATTCACCACAGCCCGTCTGAAAGAATCGCTGTCTCTAGCCAGATCTCCCACAGAACGTTGCATTCACCACAGCCCGTCTGAAAGAATCGCTGTCTCTAGCTAGATCTCCCACAGAACGTTGCATTCACCACAGCCCGTCTGAAAGAATATGTGTCTCTAGCCAGATCTCCCACATACCGTTGCATTCACCACAGCCCGTCTGAAAGAATCTCTGTCTCTAGCCATATCTCCCACGGAACGTTGCATTCACCACGGCCCGTCTGAAAGAATCTCTGTCTCTAGCTAGATCTCTCACTTCTTCTATTGTCATGTTCAAGGTCTCTATGATGTTTTGAAACCACTTTCTTCTTGGTCTGCCCCTGATGCGTCGCCCTGGAACCGATGTTCCCAGTAGGCCCGCTATGCCTAGTTAGGTGGCCATAGTATTTTAATTTCTACTGTAATATGTTTATAAGAAGTTGTTTCTTATGTTTATCTCTTTTAACATAGTTATAGACATTCAAAGGCCCCGGTATCACTACAAACGAATTAAAATCCATAATTGCTCAACCGTCCGTGTCAGTGGAATCATCAGCATTAACATTTCATCGAATATCCACACAAAAAAAAGGAAGTTGCAGCCCCCATCGTAGCAAACACAGCACATGTCAACAGACATAAGGCAAAGTAGTACTAATAGTGAACTGAACTGTCCTTTGTCATTCAATATTAACATTCATTGTAAGCAATCGTAGCAATACTCTAGAAACAGTAACAGGTTTACAACCCTTAGATGACAGACGGGTCACTAAAGTATTGCAACAAGCGGAGAAATATAGGCTTGTTAGCCACCCCATTGACCAAAGAATAACTGGTTCCGGAATTGTACGACTAATGAGGAGCAACTTCGCTGCAATTGCCAATGAACTAACTACTGGAGACCCAGTACTTTCCCAAATAATATCGAAACCCTTGGGTCCATCTGATTTGTCTCCTCGTGGAAAGCATAAAATACCAGAACTTAAAGAAAATATAACAGGAATCATGAAAAAAGGCACCCAATCAGACACAGAAAGAAAACACGTAGCAGAAAAACACATACACGATACGTACTCACAGGACTCTTGGTCCCACATATACACAGATGGCTCTGCTACAAATACCACCAAAAATGGAGTGGGAGGTGGGTTCTTGACACTGAATAATCAGGACGAGATCACCAAGTCAATAACTACTGGAAAAATCTCACAAACAATTTTAAAGCAGAAACTGAGGCCATCAGAGATGCTGCAACACAGGCTACTCAACACAAAATAACATGCACAATAAATTGATGATTCTGACTGATGCACAGTCAGTTTTATCATCTCTAAAAAGCCCCAAGAACAATGAACTAACCCTGGACCAACTATGCAATAACTTCCAGAGAGTAGTCATTCAGTGGATACCATCTCACTGTTATATACACGGGAACGAACGCGCAGACAAATTAGCTAAAGAGGGAGGGAGATTACCACAAGAGAACCATCCGCTCAGTTATGATGAAGCCAAATCCATCCTCAAGGGTCAGTTCCATGAAAAATGGAAACGAGAACACCCAAAGCATAACGCGAGTGACGGATACCACCAACTATCAAGGAGGGATCAAGTCACTTCGCCTAAGCACTGGCCACAATAGAATGAGGAATCACATGTTCACCAAATTCAAAATAGGTACAACCAGCCTATGCCCCTGTACACTGGACAATATGACTACAAAACACGTTCTACAGGATTGTCCCAAGTACACAGACCTGAGAAGAGCAATGTGGTCCACGCCCACCTCCCTGGAAGAGAAACTATATGGGGTAATCGACTCGCTTAAACAGACCGCTGACTTCATGAGAGAGTCTGGAATCCTACTCTGAGTCTTGATCGCAGAGAGAGAGAGAGAGAGAGTAAGCAATCTGAATATAGAAACACCATCCGATGAAACACACAGCTCACGGTGTGCACAGAGCACTGATCTCAGTAGCTCCTACAACAAGCAGGACTTGGATATGAGGAAACTGCAACAATGAAGTTTGTTTTTTTTTTTCAGACAGGGACTCAATTGTTCATTGCAGGTCTAGCCAACACGTATCTCCGCACCCGTTCTTCTTTTTAGCCACTAATCACCTATAGCTCCCAGGCTTTGCTCCTTGTTGTCTGGCCAACTTTACGACCCCTGGTCTGTGTCTCGCCCAACTGCCCTCAGTCTTACCACGTGACTGTTTTTTTTTCATGTGGCTTGTCTCTACTTTACATATGGGAACATTCCCTTACCCGTAACAGCCAAGTCACTCCAGCTAAGTCATTTTCATTACATTTTTATATATTTTAATATATAATATACTTTATACTTTTTATTCTTCGTTTTTTTAGTTTTCAGTTTCTCATTATTGCTCTATACTTACGATTTTATATCTCTACACTTCACCTATCTCTCTCTCTCTCTCTCTCTCTCTCTCTCTCTGCGTTCAGGACTCAGTCAGAGTAAGGATTCCATACTCTCATATGAAGTCAGCTGTCAGGCTAAGTGTGTTGATCGCCCCCACAGACAGAACATCACAATTAGAGTCTGTCAGATCCACTCTGACTGAACACCCGTTAATACGTTGCACTGTGTTCTGCGCCAGTGGCCCAGTGCATCCGATTTCAGCCAGCATTTTATTCAGGTTTGCTTTCCCTAGCCTTTGATTGTCCCCAATCTTCCTGCAAGGCAGCAGATGATCTTTTCTGTAGGGGATTCTGCCCTTAGATGGTCGGCCCTCCCAGGTTTACGAGCACCATCTGCCCGAGTCACTAGAGGTGACTAACACAGGCACGGACACACAAAGATGTGAGATGTGACTAACACAGACATGCACACACAAAGATATGAGATGTGACTAACACAGACATGCACACACAAAGATATGAGATGTGACTAATACAGACATGCACACAGCGATACGTGGCATGACTAACACTGACACACATCAACTTTGCATTCACCGCAGCCCGTCTCATATATGACACATGACTAACATAAACATGCTAACTTCACCTATCCTCTAACATGTAGCACATCTCTTTCTCAACTCACCGTCCTATTTCTCATCTCTCATTCCATCTCTCCCTAACTTCATCATCCCACATATAGCTATAGATATTTGTACCTCCCCGTTTGTTGTCGTTGTCCCCGTCTTCTGAAGAAGGCCGCAGGCCGAAACGTCAGTATTTTGTTGTGTTCCTTTTTTGTAAAGCTGTCACCATAACTTGGAGTGTATACTACACCCACTACTGGCTCACTGTCCATTACCGCCTATTCCTCATATTGACCAGAAAATCTCTTGCGCCTCACGTCTTCGGGACGGCTACAGAGATAGATTGAAGTAGATCTTCGGGTATGTGTCCACTGTTATATATGCCAGTGAGTAGTTTTGTTATGACTTGTACTCCTAGCTCTCATAATGCATCTATGTCTTTGGTTATTATATTGTTTGCCCTGGAGCTTTGCCTTTGTTTGAATTGTTTAGCTCTGGTCTTTCATCATCATAAGGCAAACTGATATATTTTGTCTATCTTTCCATTATTCTCCTGTCCCATTATTATATTTCCTTTCATTGATTTCACACATCCTGAAATTTTTACTTCTTTTCTTCCTGTTATTCTATTTAACTGATTGTGCAAAAATGTTGTATCTTTCATTTGTTGTTTTCCATTTCTCCATATTTCTGCTTTAATCATCCTTCCTTTCCTTCTCTGCATTTTTTTTATCTCTTTGTGCATTCCTTTGAATGTTAATTCTTCTTTCGTAATTAAAATATAAACCCACAACAACTCATGCTAGCAAGAGAAATGTTAGCGGGATATCCCACCTAATTAATAGTGGATTAATAAGCGAAATATATGACTCGACATAAATCACCATGCAATGTCAAGAGCATTCAATTTTCCCTCGACGCTGTTAGGACAAAAGAGAATAAAGTACGATTTGTTTGATTTAAGAATATAACATTCAGTGAAAATGTGCATCCTCAACATTTTTAGTACAAGACGATGTATGTCCGAAATGTGTTAGTCCAATTGTTTACGATGAATGATGATATTGTATAACAAGTAACAGTTGGCTGTGTTCACTTTCTGTGCAGTTTCGCCTTATGTCTTCTGGCATGTGCTAGGACTGCTATGATGGGGACTACAGCTACCTTTCTTTGTTTCGGAGATGAGTTAGTAATTCGGATGATTCCACTGGCACTGGCGGTTGAGCAATTATGGATTTTAATTCGTTTGCAGTGATACCGGGGCCTTCCATAACCATAACCATGACCATGTTAGGCCCACTAGATCTCTGGTTGCGCACAAAAAAAAACAAGTCAACTTAGGTTATCAAAACCTATTTGTTCTACTTGTACTTACGGTTTTCTTTATTCATATCTCGAGATTGCACCCCCCCCCCCCTCCACCCCCTTTCCAACCCCAATAAACTATGTCGCTATCAAAGTGCAAATAGTTGAGAACATTAAGAAGTCGACATTTTGATTGTCCCTCATTCCTACCATAGACCGACATGTAACAGATCTAATTACCTTACCTGTTTTCCGTTGTAACAACAAAGCCAAGCTGTTGTTTTTTGTTTGGTTTCTAAAGGCCAAAAATTATTATACACCGCTAGAGAATACACATTATTATTAAATTGTTATTGATTCGAGCAGCTCAAGAACAACAAATGGTATAAACCACGACACCTTTTAGGTATCAGTGAAAATAGAAAAGAAAATAAGAAGAAGATTGATTCCTTGATCTCTTGGATAGTGAGATTCGATGTCTTGTCCTCTCGGATAACGGGAATAAATCCCTGCGCACTTGTGCATGTTAAAGAACCCTTGGTAATTAAAATCGAAAAGAGTAGGCCAAAGTATGTCGTAAGTATGGCGGCAAAACGGTCAGCAGGAACCTACCCACAGTGTGGATCCCAGGCTGTGCTACAGAGTCCGTGCACCTGGGTAAGGATTCCTCTTGAATTTTCATGAAAATCTCGTGAGGGATATCGGAGCACCTATGGATTCGTCCGATGTGCAGTGAGGATGATCCTAACAACAAACAACACACAAATATTGCCATTGAGTCAAATTGACGTCCAGCAAATTTCCCACCGAAACGTTACTGGCTTGTTTACCAGCTACTCATTTTCTATTTATTCTTTCAGGACTATTATCCGACACGTCGGTTCTACAAAAACTGCTGATTTTCAACTATTCACCGATACATCGGATATTTCGGGTGTAGCTGAATATTTTATGTGTTTTCACTGATTTAGTTTTTTATTTCAACAAAATTTTGATTTCTGGATGTAGAAGAGCTCTCACTTGAACTTTCAGCTGATACCTCATGGTCTGAGCTTTGAACGTTAGAAAATCTGTACTTTATATTCATTGTTTAATTCTCTCAAATTTCTGTCACATAATGGCCACCCCCACTGCTGGTACTTCTTGCAGTCGACCAAAACGATATAGTGCGTGAAGAGAACACAATTACATAAAATAAACTAACAGTGTAAAGCGCCAGAAGTGACAGTTAAAACCGTTGTTCGATGTGGAGACAGTTGATAAAAGTGGACAACCCCTGTAATATTAAGTCGAACTATTTCTAGAAATGTTCTTGCTCTTATCAGGGAATGTTTGTCACGACAAACTGTAACTAAAAGCGCCAACAACTTTGTCAAAATATTTTATTTTAAAAGATGTAAGTTATGCTTAGATTTATATATTTTACATTGTAAGTTTTTATTATTGCTTATATAATATCTTTAACTCTCTACTTCTCTCTTTCTTTATTTCTCTCTGTCTCACCTATTCAGTGAATTTGTTACTAGTATCTTAGTCCTACCTTTTTGGCTTTGTAAAATTTTATTTCAATTCTTAATACCTTTCACGGCTTAATTTATCTTTATTCTTCATATCTATCTATCTATCTATCTATCTATCTATCTATCTATCTATCTATCTATCTATCTATCTATCTATCTATCTATCTATCTATCTATCTATCTATCTATCTATCTATCTATCTATCTATCTATCTATCTATCTATCTATCTATCTATCTATCTATCTATCTATCTATCTATCTATCTATCTATCTATCTATCTATCTATCTATCTATCTATCTATCTATCTATCTATCTATCTATCTATCTATCTATCTATCTATCTATCTATCTATCTATCTATCTATCTATCTGTCTTTCTATCTATATATTTATCTATCTATCGATCTATCGATCTACCGATCTACCTACATACCTACCTACCTACCTACTTATCTACCTACCTACCTACATACCTATCTATCTATCTATCTATCTATCTATCTATCTATCTATCTATCTATCTATCTATCTATCTATCTATCTATCTATCTATCTATCTATCTATCTATCTATCTATCTATCTATCTATCTATCTATCTATCTATCTATCTATCTATCTATCTGTCTGTCTGTCTGTCTGTCTATCTATCTATCTATCTATCTATCTATCTATCTATCTATCTATCTATCTATCTATCTATATGCATATATACAAATAAATACATACAAATATATGTGCAACATATTGGTATCATTCTTCATTTACTCATTATCTGTAATTGATGTTATCTTGTGATTTTGTATTAGCTACTCTGTTGGATACTTCCTAACAAAGAAACACTACCCCAATATTCAATTAAACCATGTTGAATCATAATCAAGATTAGACAAGGAAGAAAAGAAAGCAAATACTCATTTAAAACATAAATAATCAGATGTAAGCGAAAGAAAAAATGCAATAATATTTCTAATATTTTAAAAAGCTCGTCGTTCGAAAACAATTCACAAATTCTTTTTCAACTTCGAGGGTAGATATAATTCGTTGTCTTTTACACTACACTAAGCCTCCGATGCTGTTATTTTTTTTCTAGTGTTTCCAATATTCCACAATCCATTGTTTTCGTAGTAGACCTTTGAATCTAGTGTTCTCGCAAGGGTTATGAAGGCTCGTTGTCTTGTGTTTTTTGGTGTTTCTGCCTAATCGCGTGGCCAAAAAAAATGAATCTACTGTTCTTAACAAAGAAATTAAACACCAATTTCATGCAAGGAAACCGCATTACCACTTAGAAAAAGGAAACAATTAAACACTGCTATTCTCCCAGACTGCCAACTAGCAAAGAATGAGTTGCTTCCCATTTGTATTCGTCTCGCTTGGACTGATGACTACTGCAGCACTGGGAGATGACTGCCCTTATCAGGTATAATGTATGTAAAGAAAGCTATACTACATCTATTGGTAGACCAATGTTTGAAAATGTAATCTTGTACACGTGCACATTTATAGATGAAATAGTATAAAATAGACTGATAGACAAACAAAAAGACACTCAGACAGACTGGTCACTTATATTTAAAAGAATTTTAAAATCGACTGATAAATCTCACATAGGTAGATATACAGATAGATGAATGGATGAGTGAATGAGTGTAGGATGGATGGAATGATGGTTGGGTCGGAGGATAGATAGATGGAATTGTGAGTATATGGATGGAAAGATAGATGAGTGGGTGGATGAATTTATGAATGAATGTATGGATGAATTAATGCATGGATGGAAGGTGGAAAGGATTGGTGGATGAATGAGTGGATGGATCGATGGATGGATCGATGGATGGATAGGTGTGTGTATGGAGGGATGGGTGGTTTGATGAATTGTTAGACAGATACATAGAATGAATGAGATATTGAGAGGATTGTTAATATGTATATATATATATATATATATATATATATAAGTAAAGTACCCACGTCACGCCAAGTGGCATACAGGGAATATGGTGTTAGTGACCATATATTTTACAGACCTTCAGCACATAATTTTTGAGGTAATGTGGTCGGTATTACGCCGTGCCGCTTTACTTTCCCAGATAAAAAAATCCGGTACCTATTTAAGGCTGGGTGAACCCGGAAGCCGTCAGTTTCCCAACCGGTCGAACCCTACCTCTTATTCTTTGTAGTCCAGTTCACTAACCACTGAGCTATAACGGCTACTTATATATATATATATATATATATATACATACACACACACACACACACAATGATAAAAGGGATGGAGTGACAATAACATCATGAACTTAGGTAGATTGTGAGACAGTCATGCATAAAAATAAATGAATAGATACGAAAAAAAACAGACAGAAATATTAATAATTAAACAAACGAATAAATATAGATATAGACAAAATGACAAATAGATAGACATACAGAAAGACTGACAGATAGATTGATGTATAGTTCGATAGATGGATAGACAGACAGACAAACAGACAGACAGACAGACAGACAGACAGACAGACAAACAGACAGACAGACAAACAGACAGACAGACAAACAGACAGACAGACAGACAGACAGACAAACAGACAGACAGACAGACAGACAGACAGACATACAAACAGACAGACAGACAAACAGACAGACAGACAGACAGACAGACAGACAGACAAACAGACAGACAGACAGACAGACAGACAGACAAACAGACAGACAGACAGACAGACAGACAGACAGACAGACAGACAGACAAACAGACAGACAGACAGACAGACAAACAGACAGACAGACAAACAGACAGACAGACAGACAGACAGACAGATAGATAGATAGATAGATAGATAGATAGATAGATAGATAGATAGATAGATAGATAGATAGATAGATAGATAGATAGATAGATAGATAGATAGATAGATAGATAGATAGATAGATAGATAGATAGATAGATAGATAGATAGATAGATAGATAGATAGATAGATAGATAGATAGATAGATAGATAGATGGATGGATGGATGGACGGATGGATGGATGGATGGATGGATGGATGGATGGATGGATGGATGGAAGGATGGATGGATGGATCGATAGATAGATAGATAGATAGATAGATAGATAGATAGATAGATAGATAGATAGATAGATAGATAGATAGATAGATAGATAGATAGATAGATAGATAGATAGATAGATAGATAGATAGATAGATAGATAGATAGATAGATAGATAGATAGATAGATAGATAGATAGATAGATAGATAGATAGATAGATAGATAGATAGATAGATAGATAGATAGATAGATAGATAGATAGATTGGTATCATGGTAGGTAGGCAAGCAGGTGGATAGGTAAGTGTAGATATGTAGGTAGGTATGTAGGCAGGATGATTAGTATAGGTCAGTAGGCAAGTAAATAGGTAGGTACGTAGGAAGCAGATGGGTAGGTAGGCAAGTAGGCAGTTATTTAAGTAAGTAGGCAAGCAGACAGGTAGGTATATATGTAGATAGGTAGTTATTGTAATTGAGTTATTTGCGCATCATCATCATTTCACTTCGAACATGTCCATAGGTGCTCAGATCCCCTCCTCAGCAATTCCCTCGGTGTCCAGCGACTGACGACTACATATATGTAGATAGGTAGATAGATAGGTAATGATAGGAAGGTAGGAAGGTAATTAGGTAGGTAGGTAATTCATTTATCGTTTCCCAACTACAGGAGTGCTTCTGTTTTGGAACAGAAACTGTGTGTAGTTTACTGGATTTCAAAGCGATGCCAAAGAAACAGTCTAACAAAAGCTTGTCTTTGACAACGTTATACTTAGACGTAAGTATTGTCTTTTTGCTAGTGACTCTAGCTATTTTTTTTTATATTCTGTACAGTTATCATTCAGTTTTTATTTTTTTTTATGTGGATTTAAATAACAACGGTTTCAGTATTTATATGTTTAATGATCATGCCAAGAATTGGAAAATAAATTTAACAAACAAAAAAAGAAATTACTGATAAACATTATGGGTTTGTTGAAGATAAAAAGACGAAAACAAAGGTCACGTTAGAAGAACATTAATAGGATGAGTACAAACCGATCTGTACCTATATTTTATTGTTTTAAATAAGGCCAATGACAAAGTAAAGAATCAAGAAGTAATCACAAATGTACAATTCAATTAATGTTGAAAGTAAAGACGTGAGAATAATAAAGATACACCCTGTCATATTAAAATATTCAGCAGATGAACTAGAAATCAAATGCAGACGTTTCAAAAGAAATGTAAGAAGAGGCGCTTGGCAAAAGACTATAGAGGATATATTGAATATACACAGCGAATGTTATAACAAGATCACTAAAGGACGTGCTGGTATATCAGTCGGTGGTTATACTATATAAGCACGTTGAGATATGCTGAGCTCGTAGTCTTAAACAGTCAAGAAGATAAAAATGAATTAAAGAAAAAGATTGACACTAAAGTGATGGAAGTGAAGGAGGTAACCGCAACAGACAAAAGTAGTGGTCACAAGGATATCCCATAAATGTAGAATTACAATAAAATGGATTGTACAGTAGAATACGCTTATAAATAGGTTCTCGAGTCCATTTATCAGGTATTTGAGAAAGTAGAGTTGCTTCTATGCCAGTGGACTTTGGACATTCAAAAAGATCATGTTCTACTTGTTCATGTGGGTTTTCATAATGTGGGCATGTAGGAGTTTGGTTTCGGTGTATTTCATTGATGTAGTTATTCTGTGGTACATGACCGGTTCTCAGTCTGAAGATGGTGGTTTAGTCTCTTCTTGTTAGGTTGTTAATGTTGTCATGCTGGAGTTTGGTTTCGTTGTATTCTATTGGTGTGGTTGTTCAGTGTGGTACAAGACCAGTTCTCAATCTGAAGATGGTGGTTTTGTCTCTTCTTGTTAGGTTGTTAATGTTGTCATGCTGGAGTTTGGTTTCGTTGTATTCTATTGGTGTGGTTGTTCAGTGTGGTACATGACCGGTTCTCAGTCTGAAGATGGTGGTTTGGTCTCTTCTTGTTAGGTTGTTAATGTTGTCATGCTGGAGTTTGGTTTCGTTGTATTCTATTGTGTGGTTGTTCAGTGTGGTACAAGACCAGTTCTCAGTCTGAAGATGGTGGTTTGGTCTCTTCTTGTTAGGTTGTTAATGTTGTCATGCTGGAGTTTGGTTTCGTTGTATTCTATTGGTGTGGTTGTTCAGTGTGGTACAAGACCAGTTCTCAATCTGAAGATGGTGGTTTTGTCTCTTCTTGTTAGGTTGTTAATGTTGTCATGCTGGAGTTTGGTTTCGTTGTATTCTATTGGTGTGGTTGTTCAGTGTGGTACATGACCGGTTCTCAGTCTGAAGATGGTGGTTTGGTCTCTTCTTGTTAGGTTGTTAATGTTGTCATGCTGGAGTTTGGTTTCGTTGTATTCTATTGGTGTGGTTGTTCAGTGTGGTACAAGACCAGTTCTCAATCTGAAGATGGTGGTTTTGTCTCTTCTTGTTAGGTTGTTAATGTTGTCATGCTGGAGTTTGGTTTCGTTGTATTCTATTGGTGTGGTTGTTCAGTGTGGTACAAGACCAGTTCTCAAGCTGAAGATGGTGGTTTTGTCTCTTCTTGTTAGGTTGTTAATGTTGTCATGCTGGAGTTTGGTTTCGTTGTATTCTATTGGTGTGGTTGTTCAGTGTGGTACAAGACCAGTTCTCAATCTGAAGATGGTGGTTTTGTCTCTTCTTGTTAGGTTGTTAATGTTGTCATGCTGGAGTTTGGTTTCGTTGTATTCTATTGGTGTGGTTGTTCAGTGTGGTACATGACCGGTTCTCAGTCTGAAGATGGTGGTTTGGTCTCTTCTTGTTAGGTTGTTAATGTTGTCATGCTGGAGTTTGGTTTCGTTGTATTCTATTGGTGTGGTTGTTCAGTGTGGTACATGACCGGTTCTCAGTCTGAAGATGGTGGTTTGGTCTCTTCTTGTTAGGTTGTTAATGTTGTCATGCTGGAGTTTGGTTTCGTTGTATTCTATTGGTGTGGTTGTTCAGTGTGGTACATGACCGGTTCTCAGTCTGAAGATGGTGGTTTTGTCTCTTCTTGTTAGGTTGTTAATGTTGTCATGAAGGTTTGACCTTGACATGAATTTAAATAGATCTCTCCCTGTTTTTCCAACGGCCCATCCATTCAGCCAATCTTCTATACTGTTGGAGTTTATGATTTGCTTTTTTTCTGTGTTTAATGAGATGTTGATGTTAAATTGTGTCTGTCTGGATCCTCTCTTAGCTGATGTATCTGCTTTGTCATTTCTTTTTGTGTTGGAGTGTGCTGGGATCAACTGCATCACTAGCCTTATGTCATGTATGTTAATGAGGTTATCTATGTCTATGGTGAACAGTGTGAGTTCTGGCTTGTATATGTTACTTCATAAAGCCTACAGGGCTGATTTGGAAGTCTCAACTTGAAGCCAACAACGTGGATAACGAGATTGTTATCATGGGGGTTAACGAACAGTGGGCTATATATTTTTTTATATGATAGTCACTGCGGACTGGAAAAAAAAAAAACAAGGCATGGTTCCTGGGTGACGCATCAGGTACAAGCCAAGAAGAAGGTGGTTTCATAACATCAATGATACCTTGAACATTACAGCAGAAGAGGGAGATCTGGCTAGAGACTGAGATTCTTTCAGACGTGCTGTGGTGAATGCAACGCTCTGTGGAGATATGGTTATAGACAGAGGTTCTTTCAGACGGGCTGTGGTGAATGCAACGTTCTGTGGAGATATGGTTATAGACAGAGGTTCTTTCAGGCGGGCTGTGGTGAATGCAACGTTCTGTGGAGATATGGTTATAGACAGAGGTTCTTTCAGACGGGCTGTGGTGAATGCAACGTTCTGTGGGAGATTTGGCTAGAGACAGAGATTCTTTCAGACGGGCTGTGGTGAATGTATCGTTCTGTGGAGATATGGTTATAGACAGAGGTTCTTTCAGACGTGCTGTGGTGAATGCAACGCTCTGTGGAGATATGGTTATAGACAGAGGTTCTTTCAGACGGGCTGTGGTGAATGTATCGTTCTGTGGAGATATGTTTATAGACAGAGGTTCTTTCAGACGGGCTGTGGTGAATGCAACGTTCTGTGGGAGATTTGGCTAGAGACAGATTCTTTCAGACGGTCTGTGGTGAATGTATCGTTCTGTTAACGACATGCGACCTGACGATGATTAATATGATAAAAAAGATAACTAAATATGGATATGTTCATGCAAAGTTCTAATTGTTTAATCTTGCAACCATTTTAGACAGATTTATCTGACTTGAGATTATCATCTTCAGTTCATGTCGAGGAACATTATATGTTTCTCAAGTTCAAAATGTTGAATCAATTATATTTCTCGTTCATTTGAACATTTGTTCAAGTATAAATAAAACAGAAGAGCGAATAGTGCAGACAGTGATCTTATTATTTCTGTGGCATTATGAGATTATTTTGTCAGCATACATTATGAGTGTTGTTCCTGGGGTAATGAATTAAACCTGTGCTAGTCTTCACTTGGTTTTTCGTAAGAAAACTAACATGCTCTATTATGAGCTGCCTTTTTTGCTTGATACTTTTATTTTTTGAATTACGTAAGAAGACGTGTTTCTAAAATGACGGTTTTTATCAACAGAGAAATGAGATCACATCGATACCTGCTGGAAGTCTGCCGACAAATCTCTCAAAGATTATTTTTTCAAGCAATCCTATAGAGACCATAGATGATACCGCCTTTGACGAGTCCATCTACACACTACAGGAGTTATCTTTCTCAGAAGCTCGGTTCACACAAATTCCTCAAGCCGTGTTTCATTTGAAGGCTCTCAAACGTTTAGAAATCGACGATACCAACATTAATGTGTGGGATGAAAACGGCATGAACCAGCTCGGCTCTACAATGGAGACACTTAGCCTTACAACAGTAGGGTTAACATCGTGGCCTACCTGGATGGCGTCAATGACTAATTTAACAGATTTGACTATTTCAGTATGTTCTATTTCGACCATCCCGGATGATGGTCTAGATATGGTGACCAACAGCTTAACGACTTTAGATTTGTCCATATCGGTTTAACCAAACTCCCAAAGTCGATGTCAAAGATGACAGTCTTAAGTACGTTAACACTAAATTACAACAAGATAATTGACGTGACCTGGCTACCGCAGTTAAGCCCTATCACTACCTTGTATCTTGATAACAACAAAATAACAGACGCACAAAAGCTGAGCAATGTTTTAAGACCGTATGCACATACGCTCAGCCAGTTTGATATTCAACACAACTCACTCACATCAATCCCCAACGTATCGCTGTTAACACAGATCCTTTACCTCAACTACGAATTCAACCAAATTTCTGACTCTAATTCTGGTTCATTTCCCTCTAATCTCACGGAACTGTATATGAATAACAATATACTTGTCTCCATTCCTAGTATCATGAACAACTTAACGGTTTTGTCACAGTTATCTCTACACGCTAACAATATACAAATTATTCAAGGATCTCACATACCGGTTTCTGTAACATATTTGGATTTAAGCTCCAACTCAATTTCTCAGTTGACACGGTCCAGTTTCCCTTACAATTCGAGCTTGACTTTTCTCACTTTAAACAACAACCCGCTGTCTACAATCTCTCCCGACGCCTTTAGCAACATTCCTCTCCTTACACAACTAAACTTTCAGAATACTAAACTAACTCGTCTACCTCTAGCACTTGCTTCTTTGACAAAAATAAATATTTTAGATGTTTCTAACAGCAACAGTCTAGTTTGTACGTGTCAGGAAGAAAGTCTGCGACCGTGGGTTAAATCTATTGGATTAAGTGGGATTATAGGAGATTGTGGAGTAACATGTGTTTGGTATTTCTTTGAAGTGATGAGTCACGAATGTCCATAGACGTCGTGAGATGAAGTATTAACTTAGCACAAATCTTTTGAATTCTTTGCTATATCCGCTGTACTGCGCAGGGGAAAGACAATTTAAATGATATATTCTTATTATATAATATTCTGAGTAAAGGTAAAAGTAAAGAGCCCCCGTCACGCCAAGGGGCGTATAGGGAATGTGGCGTTAGTGACCATAAATTTTACAGACCTTCAGGACATGATTTTCGGGGTAATGTGGTCGGTATTACGCCCGTGCCGCTTTACTTTTCCAGAAAAAAATTCCGGTACCCATTTAAGGCTGGGTGAACCCGGAAACCGTCGGATGAGATCGAACCCTACCTCTTGTCCTTTGTAGCCGAGTTCACTAACCACTGAGCTATCGCTGCTCCCATATAATATTCTGAGGTCTTCTAAAACTAACCTATGGACTGACTTTCTTCTGTCTTTGTTGTCGTCCAGTGTGGAGAGAAAATGTAATGAATCGGCCAATGATCTGTAGTATGTGTCTCTTGTAAAGTAATGATAGTGATGGTCACTATGGGGACCTCGGTAGCCTAGTTGGGAAAACCACCCGATTTGGCTAGCGATGTTCGGGCAACCCGTGTTTGATTCCCGCTGGAGGCAGTGTGAGTTCTACTCGAGGTTGGAAAAAAAAATATCCCTGCAGTCGACCCAGCCGCTGACAGAAATGGGAACAAGGGTAGTACTATGGAAAGGTGAGGAATGCCGCTTCTCATCGTGAGTTGCGAGGCTTGAAACGACACTGTCCATAAGTCTCGGAACACTTCTGGATAAGCGGCCGAGCACATATGGGTGAAAACTCGCGTGCTAAGACGCCGGTTCAAGTCTCGTACTTTACCTTTACCTTTACCTTTACCTTTATCTTTACCTTTATCTTTACCTTTATCTTTATCTTTACACTATTGTATTAATTCATTTTCTTCCGAGTCTACTGGGTACTGTATTTATTATGTTAAGGTTCTCGGAGAAATGTTTCGTGGTAATCGTGACATGTGTCCATATCTGTGATTCTTTCATTATCTATTAAGATCCAGTACTGGTGTGACTCCAGCTCTTTCCTGAAATCCTCATATATTTGAATGAGAATGTGTCTCATCTTGTCATAGACATCTCATCTTTGTAGTGATGATTTCTTTTTCAGTTTTCGATAGCTGCTAATGTCTAAAATGATGGCTGATACTGAGGTTCAAGGGAAATATTGGTTTTAATTAATGCTCTCTTGTTATATTACATGTTTGTTCTATAACAGTCCAGGAATATGGTTTTCCTTACCGCATCTGTTGTCAATCTCTGTATTGTGTCATTTGATGACATGTATATATATATATTGCGTTCGCCAGCTTTCACCCCTGGCGAAGTCCCTAGAGACAAGGAACTGAATTGTGCGTGTTAATCCGTTTTTTCCTGACAGCCGTTTGCACATTAGTCCCTCGCTGCACAGGCAGATAACTCCGTCTTCGGAGGTACTCATACTTTTTCAGCCGATGAGTAATGACGTTTCAAGCCTGCTGAGAACAAGAGTGGTTGTAGTTGAGAGAAATCACAAAATAAAAATTCAAACTGGTGCAGTCGGGATTTGAACTCATAACCTCTCTGTATCGAGACAGCGACTTGCCAGTTTCCCGACGTGATATTTGAAGTTTGTCGTTCTGATCAGTTTCTCGTGCTCTGTGAAGATATTTTGGTCCTATTTCTTCTTATTTCACTGTTGATCCTATCTTGTCCATATTAATTTTTTTAGGCTGTGATACTTGAACACGATTCATGATTGTACAAAGAAATTACGAGGGTGGTTTTCTGTTGCCTTCCATCGGTTTGTGTACGGTTGGCTCCACTAGCCTTTGACGAAAGTCTCACCCACAAGACAGTGGGGTTTTTTTACTTCGGGGTACCCTCCCTTAGCCTTTTACTCTCCCGAGCTTACCTGCAAGGCAGCAGGGCAGCCACAGGTTGTACTGTTTACTGCATACAGTAGCAGGTAAAATGACCCGACCTGACAGCACTGGAGTCTGTAGAAATGTGGTTTTACAGAAGAATGTTGAGAATACCATGGGCAGCTAAGAAGAGTAATGAAAACGTTCTGAAAGAGGCTAAAGCAAAAAGAGAGCTAATTTCCAATTGTCAGGAAAAAACAATCATCATTTTTTAGCCATGTAATGAGAAGAGAACAACTGGAATATACTGTAACAACTGGGAAAATTGAGGGACGAAGTAATAGAGGGAAGCAAAGAGAAAAGTTACCAGACAGTTTAAGAGAATGGTTTGGCAGAAGGTCAACAACAGAAATGATAAATAACTGTCGAGATCGAAAGTTGTGGAGAGACATGATCACCTACACCAGCAGGCCCAGTACTTGATGATGATGACTGGAACACTATTTAGATATTGTTTTTATTATTGTTCTCTTTATCGCTATTGATGCTTGGTCATCTGGCACAGGGAGCGTAAATTGTGGTATTTTCATTTGTGTTAGCTTTTTTACATATATGGTCTATGTGTGTAGTGAATAGAAGAAGTGACAGTACATTTTCTAGTCGTATCCCCCTAGTCTGACAACAATAACCTCTGAATAGCCTGAGATGATTCTTAATTTGTATTGCTATTTCATTCTACTCATAGAAACAGTTGTATTGCTATTACATTCTACTCATAGAAACAGTTGTATTGCTATTACATTCTACTCATAGAAACAGTTGTATTGCTATTACATTCTAATCATAGAAACAGTTGTATTGCTATTACATTGTACTCATAGAAACAGTTGTATTTCTATTACATTCTACTCATAGAAACAGTTGTATTGCTATTACATTCTACTCATAGAAACAGTTGTATTGCTATTACATTCTACTGATAGAAACAGTTGTATTGCTATTACATTGTACTCATAGAAACAGTTGTATTTCTATTACATTCTACTCATAGAAACAGTTGTATTGCTATTACATTCTACTCATAGAAACAGTTGTATTTCTATTACATTCTACTCATAGAAACAGTTGTATTGCTATCACATTCTACTCATAGAAACAGTTGCATTGCTGTTACATTCTACTCATAGAAACAGTTGTATTGCTATTACATTCTACTCATAGAAACAGTTGTATTGCTATTACATTCTACTCATAGAAACAGTTGTATTGCTGTTACAATCTACTCACAGAAACAGTTGTATTGCTATTACATTCTACTCATAGAAACAGTTGTATTGCAATTACATTCTACTCATAGAAACAGTTGTATTGCTATTACATTCTACTCATAGAAACAGTTGTATTGCTATTACATTCTACTCATAGAAACAGTTGTATTGCTATTACATTCTACTCATAGAAACAGTTGTATTGCTATTACATTCTACTCATAGAAACAGTTGTATTGCTATTACATTCTACTCATAGAAACAGTTGTATTGCTATTACATTCTACTCATAGAAACAGTTTTATTGCAATTACATTCTACTCATAGAAACAGTTGTATTTCTATTACAGTCTACTCATAGAAACAGTTGTATTGCTATTACATTCTACTCATAGAAACAGTTGTATTGCTATTACATTCTACTCATAGAAACAGTTGCATTGCTTTACATTGCACTCATAGAAACAGTTGCATTGCTATTACATTCTACTCATAGAAACAGTTGTATTGCTATAACATTCTACTCATAGAAACAGTTGCATTGCTATTACATTCTACTCATAGAAACAGTTGCATTGCTATTACATTCTACTCATAGAAACAGTTGCATTGCTATTACATTCTACTCATAGAAACAGTTGCATTGCTATTACATTCTACTCATAGAAACAGTTGTATTGCTATTACATTCTACTCATAGAAACAGTTGCATTGCTATTACATTCTACTCATAGAAACAGTTGCATTACTATTGCATTCTACTCATAGAAACAGTTGTAATGCTATTACATTCTACACATATAAACAGTTGTAATGCTATTACATTCTACTCATAGAAACAGTTGCATTGCTATTACATTCTACTCATAGAAACAGTTGCATTACTATTACATTCTACTCTAGAAACAGTTGTATTGCTATTACATTCTACTCATAGAAACAGTTGCCTTGCTATTACATTCTACTCATAGAAACAGTTGCATTGCTATTTCATTCTACTCATAGAAACAGTTGCATTACTATTACATTCTACTCATAGACACAGTTGCATTGCTATTACATTCTACTCATAGAAACAGTTGCATTACTATTACATTCTACTCATAGAAACAATTGTAATGCTATTACATTCTACTCATAGAAACAGTTGCATTGCTATTACATTCTACTCATAGAAACAGTTGTATTGCTATTACATTCTACTCATAGAAACAGTTGCATTGCTATTACATTCTACTCATAGAAAACAGTTGCATTTCTATTACATTCTACTCATAGAAACAGTTGTATTGCTATTTCATTCTACTCATAGAAACAGTTGCATTGCTATTACATTCTACTCATAGAAACAGTTGTATTGCTATTACATTCTACTCATAGAAACAGTTGTATTGCTATTACATTCTACTCATAGAAACAGTTGCATTGCTGTTACATTCTACTCATAGAAAAAGTTGCATTGCAGATGGGTCATACCCAGTATCACTCGACCACCCGTTGCAGCCCTTGTTCAAGAATACTCAAACTGACTGTTCCTGAAAAATGTTGATTGAAGATACATCTGCTCTTTTCCGCACTAAGACCTCAGGATCAACGAATCAATTCATGGGAAGAGGCATGTTTGCAATACTCGGAAAAAAATCACAAACAATCAACAACAGAAAGAAAAAACAACGAAGAACAATAGATGGTCCAAAAGCAGGATCGTGAAAGACATCACCAAAGGTAGCTATTTTTTTTAGATAGCTTAGTTATCCCTGTGCTCTAGCGTTTGGTTCTCGAGGCAAGACGCCGGCCTCAGACAGAGAGATTGTGGGTTCAAATCCCACCTGCACCGGTTGTGATTTTTAGTTTTGATTCCCCTCTGCGGTAACTACCCCTGGTTTCAGCAGCAAGGCCCCGCTTGAAGCGTCAACTACTCATCGACGGAAAAAATATGAGTACCTCCGAAGACTGAGTTATCTGCCTGTGCGGCGAGGAACCCCTGTCCACACGGCTGCCAGGAAAAAATGTATTAACACGCAAAATTCAGTTCCCAGTCTCCAGGGACTTCGTCGGAGGTCAAAGCTGGCTAACGAAAAAAAAAAAAAAAAAAAAAAAAAATATATATATATTATATATATATATATATATATATATATATATTATATTTGTACTCTTTTATAAAATTTACTTTTTTTGTCTTACTTGCTGATAACTGCGGTTAGATTCGATTATGGCACTTCAGGTGATCCCTTAGGTGTTCAGTCGGTGTCAGTAACTGTCGAAAAATATGTGAACAGTTCGTTGGTAATGCCACATCACATTCGTTTCTTTAAGTTAGCATTCACAGGCTGTCCAAGAAAAGTGACTGGATAAACTGTAACAAATGGAAGGGTATATTAACATATGGACTTCTGATCAATATGGCAGATGGGCGGCAGGAACCGTTGAGGCTTTGTCTGAAAAATTATCCTATTTGCAGTTTCCTCATATTCCAAGTCCGACTTGCTGCCGGAGCTACTGAGTTTAGTGCTCTGTACATACCGTGAGCTGTGTTTTTCATTCGCATCGTGTTTCTATATTTGACTGCGACCACTTTTGGTGCGTCTACGCGTTATGTCTTTTGGCGTATGCTGTAGCTGCCTTTCTTTGTTTGGATCTTCGGATAAGATGAGATGTTGATTCTGATTATTTCACTGGCACGGAAGGTTGAGCAATTATGAATTTTAATTCGTTTGCAGTGATACCAGGGCCTTCGACTCACTAACTTACTAACACCTCCAGCCATGACGGATACAATGTTAGGCTGTTTATTTTATGAATTACAGACAGGCGGTATAAAGAAAACAACAGGGAACATAACAAGTAGGAAGACTATTTCGTGACAATAAGACTGAGATATATTTAAGAGTTTGACAATCATGAAGATACAAACATTCATTAATGGATGCTTACGCAGAATAAAAGGATGGAAATGGCAGGAGAAAATTACTAATATAGAATTATGGAAATGTACCAGTCAAATACCAGTGGATAAAGAGATACAGCGAAGACGATGGCGCTGGATATGACATACACTGCGGAAGCCAACTGAGAGTATTACACAACAGGCCCTTTTTTGGAATCCTCAGGGGAAAAAACAAGGAGGAAGACCAAATAATTCTTGGAAAAGACAGATAGAAGCAGAGATGAAGATGATGGGGAAGACATGGAATGATCTTAAAAGAATGGCAAGAAACAGAACGACTAGGAAAGTGTTTGTTGAAAACCTATGCTCCACAGGGAAGCTGAAAGGTAGAAAGAAAGAAGATATTTAAGAGCGGAGTAACGAAATGAAAATGCCTTAAACTAATAAACTTCAGATTTCTAAATTAATCCGTCTACGTGTGACTTTGGATCTCTGTGATATTCATAGTCTGTTTACAACTACTAGCCTGTAGCTTCGAAAGAGCTTTGTTGACAGATTATTCAGGATTACGTTCACCTACGAAGGCAGGCCATTATAACACTGATTAAATGTCAGATCGGTTCAACATGAAACATATTTTACCATTCTTCTTCCCTAAAATGACAGTGGGTTGCTCAATATGTTGTTATACCTTTTTAAAACACTGTTTTTGCTAGACTCAGTACAAAACTTCTGTAATGTGTCTACTATCTGGCGTTAGTAAAGTATCTAGGTGTATTTTTAATTTTGTGTTTGATTTTAATATTTTCCCATTAATTTGAATAACCCAGGATACCCTGTAACTTTGCAAGTCCACAAATATAACAAAGAAAGAAAATGTAATAGGAATTAATTCATAAAACATAGAAAGTGGGAAAATGTGTATATTCTAAATGCGTGGATAAGCGTGACGTCATATTGCAACCGTTCCTGACCACGCACAACTGCTTTATTCAGCGGCGTAGGCTGGGTTCGAAACTTGTGGAGGTCAGAACGTGAGACCATACTTATCGGTCAACTGACATACAGATTACTATAATTTACCTTATGTAAAATAGTCCCTTCAATTATTGCCCTAAAATTGCCTCAAAATATCCTTAATTAAATGCATTTTAAGTTACGAATTCAATATGGTTTTGCTGTTAATTTTTTTTTAAATGTCTGTCTCTTACAATTATGTTGAAGTATGTTTTTTTTTTTATATAAAGACACAGAGCAATGACTTAATGAGATATTAGTTAACTGTACCTCCTTCCTGCTATACTTCTATTTTTTTTTTTACGATAACGAGAGAAAAGGTTACCATACTAGTTCAACCACTGTAGTCATGGCAACCAGGGAACTCAATGCTTAATTGTCTAGCCCAATTCTCACACACAATGCAAGATCGATAGATGTCGTGCTGTAGTGTGACTTGTGACTTTATGACTCTAGACATCCAAGCCTACCTACTAGTAACAGCTCTCATTAGTTGAACTATCTCACGGAACACTCTGGCATGAGATGGCTCATTGCGCACTAACATTTAACTCAATGACCTGGAATGTTTTTATTTTATTTTTTTCTGATAAAATATTAGAGGAGTCGCGATCTCTCGTTCCTCCTCTGAACGCCTGCCGCTGGTTTTTAAAGAATCTTTACCCTGCCAGTCATATCTGCGACTAGTCTCAGGGAATCACAGCCAAGCTGTTTTTGCTTTCCGATTCTTAAGAAAAAACTATAAACCCACATTACACACTTTCATGGAGAGTTTATTATTAAACTTTCATTGAATTGAATCTTCTTCTAGTTTCGTTCCCTACAATTCTTGTTGTCAGTATACATCCCTTTCAGGGTGCATCGTGTATAGCCTGTTCATAACTGTTTTCACTTTCTGCCAACTTTGGTCTGACATTCGCTTAACATCCGTCAGTTCTTGTTATTGTTTTTTCCTCCCACCTCTTCTAAGATCAGTGATCAGTGTCTGGTCGGGTAATCGACATGATCACCTACGCCAGCAGTCATGGTACCTGATGATGATCTCTTGTGAGTACATTGTCTATCCAGCTATTCGCATGCCTTGTATCACTTTACACATAACCTCTTCTATGCACTTTCTATGCAATTCCTTACGCGAAATTAGTGACAATTTTTGCGCCGTTTTCCACGCGATGAGACATGTTTAACAAAGTTGATAATCCCTTTAGTTGTCTGTTTGTTTATTTTTAAGATCACGCTCTTATCGGCGCAGATTTGTCACGACAATACAAGGCTAAGATAGTCCAACTGTTTATTAGAAAATGTGTCGTCACAAGTGGTAAGTGTCTTTAATTTTATTTTTAAAATAATAAATAAATACAATATTGCCCTTTTTTGCCGTCCAGAAGACGGGAGATAGGGCAGATATTGTAGATTATTTGTGTCCGACGATCTTTGCTATCAAACATGAGACCTTGCACAGGGCCCGCATTGTATCCCCCACACTACTCTGTTCTACGCCAGTTATTTAATCTTGGCGAAATGATGCCTGCTGCTGTTGTCTCTCGCCTGAGTGCTCCTTCTGCTGTTTCTCTAGGTTGACCTCTTTTACCCCAGTTTCCATTTGAGGCCTTGCTTTGAGATTCTTCAAGAGGTTCGATCCCAACCGACTGCTTCTGGTTCACCCAGCCTTTAATGGGTACCGGATTTTTTTCTGGGAAAGTAAAGCGGCACAGGCGTAATACCGACCACATTACCCCAAAAATCATGTGCCGAAGGTCTCTAAAAATATATGGTCACTAACACCATATTCCCTATACGCCATTTGGCGTGACGGGGGTACTTTACTTTTACTTTACTCTATATATATATTCATTGTTTTACTCAACCACAAATCAATATTCAACTTTAACAAGAGGTGATAAACACAGATTACATTACATTGATGAGAGAGGCAAGAGCAGTAATAATCGGCTCACTCAAAGAGATAGAGATGCTTTCAAAGAACAGAGACAGATGGCGAGATTTGATAGAAGATCTTTAGTAGAATTGAAAACTGTAAAATAACAATTTAGATAAGAGAAAGAGTATCTGGGTCTATGCCCTATGGGCCGGCTACGGCTCGAAAAGTCAATAGATAGATAGACAGATAGATAGACAGACAGTCAGACAGACAGACAGACAGACAGACAGACAGACAGACAGACAGACAGACAGATAGACAGATAGATAGATAGATAGATAGATAGATAGATAGATAGATAGATAGATAGATAGATAGATAGATAGATAGATAGATAGATAGATAGATAGATAGATAGATAGATAGATAGATAGATAGATAGATAGATAGATAGATAGATAGATAGATAGATAGATAGATAGATAGATAGATAGATAGATAGATAGATAGATAGATAGATAGGTAGGTAGATAGATAGATAGATAGATAGATAGATAGATAGATAGATAGATAGATAGATAGATAGATAGATAGATAGATAGATAGATAGATAGATAGATAGATAGATAGATAGATAGATAGATAGATAGATAGATAGATAGATAGATAGATAGATAGATAGATAGATAGATAGATAGATAGATAGATAGATAGATAGATAGATAGATAGATAGATAGATAGATAGATAGATAGATAGATAGATAGATAGATAGATAGATAGATGTCCATTTCAAAGTATGTGTCCTGACAGTCTAGCTGACATAGTCACACGCTGCTTACATTACTTATCAAAGAAACACTAAATTTGGAGAGTGTATTTCTTCTAATTCATGGATATCCACTAGTAATATATATATATATTTGTAATTCTAACGCCAAATGGATAAAATGTATACCATTTGTTGAAAAGCTAAGAGGTTATAGATACAATTTGTTGTTATGTCTCTTTTTATAAATATGCTTGTCTCCAGACTGACTCATTGACCAAGATTATCACCAAGGCGCTGCCTAAACAGATTACACAAACAGAGAACACACACACACACACACACGCAGAGAACTATAAATTTTGTTGTGATTTTGTGTTTGAAAAAAAAAAAGTGTTTTCTCAAGATACTGAGAACTTCTTTTTGGTTATTGGTTATGGAAGGCCTCGGTATCACAGCAAACGAATTAAAATCCATAATTGCTCAACCGCCCGTGTCGGTGGAATCATCCGAATTACTAACACGTCTCCCAAACAAGAAAGGTAACTGTAGTCCCCATCGTAGCAGTCTCAGCACACGCCAAAAGACATAAGGCGAAACCGCGCAGAAAGTGAACACAGCCAACTGTTCCCAAAACTATTATATTCAGAAAGATCAAATGTTGAGATAATGATTTATACAAAGTAAATCAATAATTGTTACTGACCATTGCGGATTAATAAAGTAAGCACAGAAATGTTGAACATAGTGTGAAGTTTGATCCTTTCACTACAAATGGCGACATGATAACGGACATCAGATAAGCTGATGGCACAGTCCTACTCTCAAACAGCTTAAAGGTACAAGAAGAGACAATTGAATGTGTTTAAAAAATAACACAGTGAAGAACAAAGCCATATTATTTTAATTTACAGAAAACCAAGGTGATGTATACTGACAACGCAAAAAGACAATGAAAAATCATCAACGGTGATGAACTTGAGTTTGTAACAAACTATTAACATCTGGGACCTGCAGTAGATAACAGTCACAATAGAGACTGACAGAGGGATATTGCTAGAAGATTAGTAATAGTAACACAACAATGAAATGGCACGAAGAACATATGGCACGATACCAATTAGGCAAGGCAGAATAAACTACTGTAAACATGCATTATCTCCATAGCTACATATGGTTGTGGATCATGGACAATCTTGCAAACACCAATGAAGACAATTGATTCATCTTAAACAAAATGCTGCAAACAAATCTTTAGGATAACATGGATATTGAAAAAGAGTAGTGACAAGATCATCATCATCATCAAGTACCGGTGTAGGTGATCATGTCTCTCCACAACTTTCGATCTCGACAGTTATTTATCATTTCTGTTGTTGACCTTCTGCCAAACCATTCTCTTAAGCTGTCTGTTACTTTTTCTCTTTGTTTCCCTCAATCTCTTCGTCCCTAAATTTTTCCAGTTGTTACAATATACTCCAGTTGTTCTCTTCTCATTACATGGCCAAAAAATTATGATTGTTTCTTCCTAATATTGAAAATTTGCTCTCTTTATGCTTTGACCTCTTTCAGAACATTTTCATTACTCTACTTAACTGTCCGTGATATTCTCAATATTCTTCTGTAAAACCACATTTCTACAGACTAGATATATATATATATATATATATATATATATATATATATATACAGTGACAAGATATTAGAAAATATAAACATTGAAAAGAACTAGCAACTAAACAACATACAGGGCGAATTAGAATATTATGGTCACGTCAAAAGACACAGCAGATTGGAAGGAATACTAATGGACGGCTTAGTTGCAGGAAGACCAGACAGGGGCAGACCAAGAAGAAGATGGTTTCAGAACATCAAATAGACCTTAACTCTTTCGGTACGAAGGCTATTATCAATGCAACGGAAAATTTTAGATGCAAAATTGTCTATGGTTTTAAAAACCAATCATATGTATATTTCTCTAACACTCAACATATTATATATGAATTTTTATATTTATATGTATATTTCTCTAACACTCAACATATTATATATGCATTTTTATATTTATATGTATATTTCTCTAACACTCAACATATTATATATGAATGTTTACATTTATATGTATATTTCTCTAACACTCAACATATTATTATATATAAATGTTTACATTTATATGTATATTTCTCTAACACTCAGCATATTATATATAAATGTTTATATTTATATGTATATTTCTCTAACACTCAACATATTATATATACATTTTTATATTTATATTTATATTTCTCTAACACTCAACATATTTTTATATGAATTTTAATGTTTACATGTATATTTCTCTAACACTCAACATATTTTTATATGAATTTTTCGATAACTGAACAAGTATTTAGATTTCACCAACACAAAGATGATACAAGACATGTAAAAAGAATATGGGTTGGTAAAGGTTTTCACTAATCAAACTGAGAGTGACGTACAGTGCGTCCAAACGTACGGAAAGAGTTAAACTTAACAGCAGAAGAAGTGAGAGATCTGGCTAGAGAAAGAGAATAAATTAGACGGACTGTGGTGGACGCAGCTTTCTGCTAGGGACACACAACCCTATAATTCATAGTTCAGGTTGAGTCGATCGAGTATTGCAAAGGAAAAGGCATAAAAACGCTAAATCTGACAAATCATACTGTACCACTTATTAAACAATATAATCCCGTATAACAACACGGGAATAAAGCTAACACAAAATAGAAACTAATGCATCTTATAAAACGTTCATTCACTCACATTTATTTTTCTTCTTTTCTTCCTCTTCTTTCCTTCCTCATTTACCTTTCAGCGTCGAGGGGAGATATAATTTGCGGACTTTTGCTCTTTTGTTCGCCTCTGCTGCTGTTATGTTTCCTAGTGCTTCTAATATTCCGTCAATCCATCTTTTTCGTGGTCTACTCTTGGATCAGGTATTCCCACAACGTTTATTGAAGGCTCGTTGTGTTGTGTTTTGATCTTTCTGCCTTGTCACGTGGACAACCATTTTATCTGTTGTTTCTTTATGTATTCTATGGCGGGGGATATTCCAGGTTTTTTTTCTCAGTTCTTCATTTCTGATTTTATCTCTCAGACTATTTCCTATCATTCGTCTAACACATTTCATCTCAGTAGAGGTTATTTTACTTATTGTTCTTGCATCTAGGGTCCAGGTCTGGCATTAGTAGCACAACGTTAGGATGAAGATATTCCCAGTTATTAAAAGGAAATAAACATATATATTTTTTAAACGAAAGTAAATGTAACAAAATGAACGTATAGATGGAGGTATGTAACAAAATAAACGCTAATAATTAAAAACAAAACCAGAAAGCATCTGCACATATTTCTAAAAGAAAAATTAACAATATTATAAACAACGAAATTAATAACTTTCATCATCATCATGATGACCATGCCGGTTGGCGTAGGTCATCATGTCCTTCTACAATCTTCTATCTACAGTGCATCGTATCAGTTCTGTAATAACTTTTCTTTCACTATAATCAACAGGTTTCATAAAAGGAAAAAAATGGACTATGTAGCTTCATTCATAAAGATTGTTTTCTTGGTTAATCTTGTACTGGGAGATGACTGCCCTTATAAGGTATGTTGTACATAAAGATGATTTTATATGTTGATATATAAATAGACAGGCTGCAGGACATATGTAGGTGGATAAATAGACATGCTGACACCTAGGTATAGAACAAAGACAAAGAGACTGACACATTAGTAGTATACAAGGGTGTAACTGTTTATTATTTGGCCCGTAAATTAACAAAGATATATAGGGCGGCGCGCGGCGCGCGGCGCGCATAAAGCGTGCGGCGCAGGGGGAGTTAACCGTGACCGCTGGTCCCAGTGACCCCGGAAGTGACCTGTTTATGTCTGGTGTATGCTGACTTTGGAGTTCTTTATGTACTTGATCGTTAGTGATAGGTTAGTAGATTATACAACATCAATGAAAAAACAATCAATATAAAACAGAAGACAAAGATATATTTTATTCTTTTATTATCTCAATAGGTGTATAACATTACAAAATACTCATTACATTGAGTAAATATATAGTACAAGGATAACATTTATTTATAGCTAGGTAGTTGCGCGTCGGCTTAGCTATGTGGCGTCGATGAATCATAAGGGGTGAAACTGTTAGAGATTCCTGGTTAGGCTAAGCTGGTAGTGTAAAGAGTTAAATATCTAAAGGCGTAGTCGAGACGTTATCATCAGCTACCTTTCTTTTTATATAGAAATAGGAAAGAGCATTTCTTGTTTGACTGTAGGAAAATATGGTATTATTTAAGACTTTGAAACCTACATTTTTCCCACCCTTGGCCTTTTGCGTGGCGAGAACCTCTAAAAACATATCTTTATCTACTTTGTTGTGTTGCTTGCTTAACCCTTTACAACTGATTTTATCGTAATCCCCACTACAATGGTACGTCTTACTACATAAGCTAACAAGAGCTGTCCCTTCGTACTCTAGTTTAAAAAGCCCGGGCGTTCGTTTGGTGTATGCTTTAACACCCTTACAGTTTATACAGTCTGTCTTGCTAGTATGTTCATCGCAGCGATGGGTGTATGGAGGTCGCCTAGTGTGTAATAAGGGCTGTATAGGGGTCGTCTAGTGTGCCGTGATGGGTCAATGGAGGTCGGCTAGTATGTCGTGATGGGTGTACGGAGGTCGTCTAGTGTGTCATATTGGGTGTATAGAGGGCGTTTAGTGTGTCATGATGGTTGTATAGGGGTCGTCTGGTGTGTCATGATGGTTGTATAGGGGTCGTCTAGTGTGCCGTGATGGGTCAATGGAGGTCGGCTAGTATGTCGTGATGGGTGTACGGAGGTCGTCTAGTGTGTCATATTGGGTGTATAGAGGGCGTTTAGTGTGTCATGATGGTTGTATAGGGGTCGGCTAGTGTGTCATATTGGGTGTATAGAGGGCGTCTAGTGTGTCATGATGGGTGTATGTAGGTCGTTTAGTGTGTCATATTGGGTGTATAGAGGGCGTTTAGTGTGTCGTGAGGGGTGTATGGAGGTCGTCTACTGTGTCGTGAGGGGTGTATGGAGGTCATCTAGTGTGGTATGTGTGGTGTATGGCGGTTGTCTGGTATATCATACTTTAATCAACCAATAAGAAAAATGAAGGAACATTACATTCAACATTACTTATCTTAACTACTTTACATCAATACAGTTGAATAACGTGTTATCGTTAAGTCTTACCATACTTTAAGAGAAAACATTCAAACTTACAGCGTAAAATATAGTCTCAATCATCTACACCGAATATAACCTGTTATCGATAAGCCTTAACATACGTTAAGAGAAAACAAGCCAACTTACTGTGCAAAAATCCGCTAGTGTGAACAGTAACTTTCCTTGAATCAACCAAACTTATAACGCCGTCTAGTTTAAATATAACCTGGTAAGAAATGAATAAATTAGCCAATCAGCGAGTGACTATGCCAACATCGCTTGATATCGGGATTAACCAATCAGAAAAGAGTATTAACATAGGAGGCGGGGCAAAGAAATGGCTGACAGCTAGATTAACCAATCAGAAAAGCGCGTTAGCCCAAGCGTAGGTAGTGGCTGTCGGGTCAGCAGTGGGGGAAAAATGCGGGGTGGTGGGTTACTTGAACTCGTTTTGACCCCTGAGGCAATTCCAGAAGAGTTCTATGACCTCATTTTGACCGCTGAAGGCTTTAATACCAATGTTTCCCACTTCAACGAACGACATACATCATTAAAGGTGATTACTTCAGCTCTTAGACTTTGGAGTTCCATATCTTTATCACTTGATTGAATGACAGACAACAGTAAAGATGATCATTTCAGGTAAGAAAACTTAGTTCCAAACCCTAAAATTTTGGTTCATACTCACAAAGTTGAACACAAACTCTACAAATTTAGGCCCAAAGTTGTAATTGTTAGACACGAAAGTCGTAAATGTTATATGCAAAGTCCAAAAGTTTGTCAAAAAGACAACCCAAACTCAAAATAGTTAGATGCAAAGCTCAAAAATGTATATGCAAAGTCCAAAAAGTTACTCCAAAAGACAACTAATATAACACTTAACCCCAAAATTTCGTCTCATAACCAAAAAGTTGAACTCAAAACCCTAAAAATTTAGTCCCAAAGTGATACTAGTTCGATACAAAAGTCGTAAATGTTATATACAAAGTCTAAAAGTTTGTCAAAAAGACAACCCAAACTCAAAATAGTTAGACACAAAACCCAACAATTTATAAGCAAAGTCCAAAAAGTTACTCCAAAAGACAACTAATGTAATACTTAATCCCAAAATTTCGGCTCATATGCACAAAGTTGAACACGAACTCTACAAATTTAGTCCCAAAGTCGTAATTGTTAGACACGAAAGTCGTAAATGTTATATTCAAATCCAAAAGTTTGTTAAAAAGACAACCCAAACTCAAAATAGTTAGACACAAAACCCAACAATTTATAGGTAAAGTCCAAAAAGTTACTCCAAAAGACAACTAATGTAACACTTAACCCCAAAATTTCGTCTCATAACCAAACAGTTGAACTCAAAACCCTAAAAATTTAGTCCCAAAGTGATACTAGTTCGACACAAAAGTCGTAAATATTATATACAAAGTCCAAAAGTTTGTCAAAAAGACAACCCAAACTCAGAATAGTTAGACACAAAACCCAACAATTTATAGGCAAAGTCCAAAAAGTTACTCCAAAAGACAACTAATGTAACACTTAACCCCAAAATTTCGTCTCATAACCAAAAAGTTGAACGCAAAACCCTAAAAAAGTGTCCACTTATCAACCAAAGTCTTTAATACAGCTGAGAAAACCCTAATAAATAATTACAATTTACTAAAAATGTTGCCCTTGATGATAGTTGCGACTGTGTCTAAATCATTATTGAAAATATTCATAGAACTCTAGTAAAAACCAAACACACTAAAACACCACATTGAAAGAATGAACTTAAAGTTCACGCCCCTGTCACAACTCTGCTAAGAAAAGTACTGCAAAGCATGAAAGTTATGTCCCCTGCTATAACTCTACTAAACGAAAGTATTACCAAACACGTAGGTTACACTCCTGCCATAACCCACTAAGAAAAACAAGATTTTGCTTAAAATACCACATTTATGATTGTTACGCCCCTTGTCCCTTTATGAAGGGCCGCCCATGAAACTGTTAGAAATAGTAAATTTAACCTAGTGGCATACCCCAGATGTTATATTAGACATCCCCATAGCAAAAATTTACTTAAAAGTCACTTTTATGGTGGTTACGCCCCTTGACCCTTTATGAGGGGACGCCCATGAAACTGTTAGAAATAGTAAATTAACACTCTATGGTTACTCCAAACTTTACATTAGACACCCCCATAGCAAAAATTTGCTTAAAAGTCACTTTTATGGTTGTTACTCCCCTTGAGCCTTTATGAGGGGACGCCCATGAAACTGTTAAAAATAGTAAATTTAACCTCTAGGCTTACCCCAAACTTTATATTTAACATCCCCGTATCAAGAATTTACATAAAAACAACTTTTGAAATTACTACCCCTGTACCCATTTTTGCGGTTACGCCCATGAAACTGTTAAAAATAGTAAATTTAACATATAGACATACCCCAAACTTTATATTAAGCATCCCCGTATCAAGAATTTACATAAAAAAACTTTTGAAATTACTACCCCTGTACCCATTTTTGGCGGTTACGCCCATGAAATCGATAAAAAATTGAAATTTAACACCTAGACATACCCCAAACTTTATAATAAACATCCCCGTATCAAGAATTTACATAAAAACAACTTTTGAAATTACTACCCCAGTACCCATTTTTGGCGGTTACGCCCATGAAACTGTTAAAAATAGTCAATATAACATCTAGACATACCCCAAACTTCATTTTAGTCATCCCTGTATCAAGAATTTACATAAAAACAACTTTTGAAATTACTACCCCTGTACCCATTTTTGGCGGTTACGCCCATGAAACTGTTAAAAATTGTCAATTTAACATCTAGACATACTCCAAACTTCATTTTAGTCATCCCCATATCAAGAATTTACATAAAAACAACTTTTGAAATTACTACCCCTGTACCCATTTTTGGCGGTTACGCCCATGAAACTGTTAAAAATTGTCAATTTAACATCTAGACATACTCCAAACTTCATTTTAGTCATCCCCATATCAAGAATTTACATAAAAACAACTTTTGAAATTACTACCCCTGTACCCATTTTTGGCGGTTACGCCCATGAAATCGATAAAAAAAATTGAAGTTTAACCTATTGGCATACATCAAACATAATATGTGACACGCCCATGTATCAAATTTGCCTAAAAAATCAACCAAAAATTAGTAGTATACAATGTCAATTAGGATTAGACTCTCATATAAGGAAAAACGGTAGACTCTCATATAAGGAAAAAATGTGCTTCCATGTGAGGGTAGACTCGCATATAAGGAATTATGTGCTTCCATGTACGGGTAGACTATTTATATAAGGATTTAGGTGCTTCTGGAAGCACTTTCCACGGTCCTAAGTGACATTGTATACTACTAATTTTTGGTTGATTTTTTAGGCAAATTTGATACATGGGCGTGTCACATATTATGTTTGATGTATGCCAATAGGTTAAACTTCAATTTTTTTTAGCGATTTCATGGGCGTAACCGCCAAAAATGGGTACAGGGGTAGTAATTTCAAAAGTTGTTTTTATGTAAATTCTTGATATGGGGATGACTAAAATGAAGTTTGGAGTATGTCTAGATGTTAAATTGACAATTTTTAACAGTTTCATGGGCGTAACCGCCAAAAATGGGTACAGGGGTAGTAATTTCAAAAGTTGTTTTTATGTAAATTCTTGATATGGGGATGACTAAAATGAAGTTTGGAGTATGTCTAGATGTTAAATTGACAATTTTTAACAGTTTCATGGGCGTAACCGCCAAAAATGGGTACAGGGGTAGTAATTTCAAAAGTTGTTTTTATGTAAATTCTTGATACAGGGATGACTAAAATGAAGTTTGGGGTATGTCTAGATGTTATATTGACTATTTTTAACAGTTTCATGGGCGTAACCGCCAAAAATGGGTACTGGGGTAGTAATTTCAAAAGTTGTTTTTATGTAAATTCTTGATACGGGGATGTTTATTATAAAGTTTGGGGTATGTCTAGGTGTTAAATTTCAATTTTTTATCGATTTCATGGGCGTAACCGCCAAAAATGGGTACAGGGGTAGTAATTTCAAAAGTTGTTTTTATGTAAATTCTTGATACGGGGATGCTTAATATAAAGTTTGGGGTATGTCTATATGTTAAATTTACTATTTTTAACAGTTTCATGGGCGTAACCGCCAAAAATGGGTACAGGGGTAGTAATTTCAAAAGTTGTTTTTATGTAAATTCTTGATACGGGGATGTTAAATATAAAGTTTGGGGTAAGCCTAGAGGTTAAATTTACTATTTTTAACAGTTTCATGGGCGTCCCCTCATAAAGGCTCAAGGGGAGTAACAACCATAAAAGTGACTTTTAAGCAAATTTTTGCTATGGGGGTGTCTAATGTAAAGTTTGGAGTAACCATAGAGTGTTAATTTACTATTTCTAACAGTTTCATGGGCGTCCCCTCATAAAGGATCAAGGGGCGTAACCACCATAAAAGTGACTTTTAAGTAAATTTTTGCTATGGGGATGTCTAATATAACATCTGGGGTATGCCACTAGGTTAAATTTACTATTTCTAACAGTTTCATGGGCGGCCCTTCATAAAGGGACAAGGGGCGTAACAATCATAAATGTGGTATTTTAAGCAAAATCTTGTTTTTCTTAGTGGGTTATGGCAGGAGTGTAACCTACGTGTTTGGTAATACTTTCGTTTAGTAGAGTTATAGCAGGGGACATAACTTTCATGCTTTGCAGTACTTTTCTTAGCAGAGTTGTGACAGGGGCGTGAACTTTAAGTTCATTCTTTCAATGTGGTGTTTTAGTGTGTTTGGTTTTTACTAGAGTTCTATGAATATTTTCAATAATGATTTAGACACAGTCGCAACTATCATCAAGGGCAACATTTTTAGTAAATTGTAATTATTTATTAGGGTTTTCTCAGCTGTATTAAAGACTTTGGTTGATAAGTGGACACTTTTTTAGGGTTTTGAGTTCAACTTTTTGGTTATGAGACGAAGTTTTGGGGCTTGTTGTTATATTAGTTGTCTTTTGAAGTAACTTTTTGGACTTTGCATATAAATCGTTGGGTTTTGTGTCTAACTATTTTGAGTTAAGGTTGTCTTTTTGACAAACTTTTGGACTTTGAATGTAACTATTTGGTCTTTTGTGTCTAAATATTCTGAGTTTGGGTTGTCTTTTTGACAAAATTTTGGACTTTGCATATACTTTTTTTTGACCTTTCGTGTCTAACTATTCTGAGTTTGGGTTGTCTTTTTGACAAAGTTTTGGCCTTTGAATATAACATTTACGACTTTTGTGTCGAACTAGTATCACTTTGAGACAAAATTTGTAGGGTTTTGCGTTCAACTTTTTGGTTATGAGACGAAATTTTGGGGTTAAGTGTTACATTAGTTGTCTTTTGGAGTAACTTTTTGGACTTTGCTTATAAATTGTTGGGTTTTGTGTCTAACTATTCTGAGTTTGGGTTGTCTTTTTGACAAACTTTTGGACTTTGTATATAATATTTACGACTTTTGTGTCGAACTAGTATCACTTTGGGACTAAATTTTTAGGGTTTTGAGTTCAACTGTTTGGTTATGAGACGAAATTTTGGGGTTAAGTGTTACATTAGTTGTCTTTTGGAGTAACTTTTTGGACTTTACCTATAAATTGTTGGGTTTTGTGTCTAACTATTTTGAGTTTGGGTTGTCTTTTTAACAAACTTTTGGATTTGAATATAACATTTACGACTTTCGTGTCTAACAATTACGACTTTGGGACTAAATTTGTAGAGTTCGTGTTCAACTTTGTGCATATGAGCCGAAATTTTGGGATTAAGTATTACATTAGTTGTCTTTTGGAGTAACTTTTTGGACTTTGCTTATAAATTGTTGGGTTTTGTGTCTAACTATTTTGAGTTTGGGTTGTCTTTTTGACAAACTTTTAGACTTTGTATATAACATTTACGACTTTTGTGTCGAACTAGTATCACTTTGGGACTAAATTTTTAGGGTTTTGAGTTCAACTTTTTGGTTATGAGACGAAATTTTGGGGTTAAGTGTTATATTAGTTGTCTTTTGGAGTAACTTTTTGGACTTTGCATATACATTTTGAGCTTTGCATCTAACTATTTTGAGTTTGGGTTGTCTTTTTGACAAACTTTTGGACTTTGCATATAACATTTACGACTTTCGTGTCTAACAATTACAACTTTGGGCCTAAATTTGTAGAGTTTGTGTTCAACTTTGTGAGTATGAACCAAAATTTTAGGGTTTGGAACTAAGTTTTCTTACCTGAAATGATCATCTTTACTGTTGTCTGTCATTCAATCAAGTGATAAAGATATGGAACTCCAAAGTCTAAGAGCTGAAGTAATCACCTTTAATGATGTATGTCGTTCGTTGAAGTGGGAAACATTGGTATTAAAGCCTTCAGCGGTCAAAATGAGGTCATAGAACTCTTCTGGAATTGCCTCAGGGGTCAAAACGAGTTCAAGTAACCCACCACCCCGCATTTTTCCCCACTGCTGACCCGACAGCCACTACCTACGCTTGGGCTAACGCGCTTTTCTGATTGGTTAATCTAGCTGTCAGCCATTTCTTTGCCCCGCCTCCTATGTTAATACTCTTTTCTGATTGGTTAATCCCGATATCAAGCGATGTTGGCATAGTCACTCGCTGATTGGCTAATTTATTCATTTCTTACCAGGTTATATTTAAACTAGACGGCGTTATAAGTTTGGTTGATTCTAGGAAAGTTACTGTTCACACTAGCGGATTTTTGCACAGTAAGTTGGCTTGTTTTCTCTTAACGTATGTTAAGGCTTATCGATAACAGGTTATATTCGGTGTAGATGATTGAGACTATATTTTACGCTGTAAGTTTGAATGTTTTCTCTTAAAGTATGGTAAGACTTAACGATAACACGTTATTCAACTGTATTGATGTAAAGTAGTTAAGATAAGTAATGTTGAATGTAATGTTCCTTCATTTTTCTTATTGGTTGATTAAAGTATGATATACCAGACAACCGCCATACACCACACATACCACACTAGATGACCTCCATACACCCCTCACGACACAGTAGACGACCTCCATACACCCCTCACGACACACTAAACGCCCTCTATACACCCAATATGACACACTAAACGACCTACATACACCCATCATGACACACTAGACGCCCTCTATACACCCAATATGACACACTAGCCGACCCCTATACAACCATCATGACACACTAAACGCCCTCTATACACCCAATATGACACACTAGACGACCTCCGTACACCCATCACGACATAC